>LGRX02002827.1:0-35212 GCA_001247695.2 Cymbomonas tetramitiformis | reverse complement strand
GAGCCCTGCGTCACCTGGTGGTGACAGCAACACATGATGACAGCAGCGCAGCGCCACCTGAGCCCCGCGACGCCTGGTGGTGACAGCAACACATGATGACAGCAGCGCGGCGCCGCCTGAGCCCTTGCTCATCCCAAAGGACACTGCGCAGCAGAGGAAAGCCATGCGCAGGACACAGCGCGTTGACATGTGACGCAGCGGAGTCGCTCAAACCTGAATCGTTGGAGGCTGTGACAAACCGCAGGTTGGGCAGGAGTGTGGCCCGCACCAGTTACGTCGGCGATGCGCGCTTCGAGCCGCCCGACAACGGCATCCTCATCCCCGCCGACATAGGTGTAGTTGTAGGCCCGGAAGGGCTGGTGGTACTTGACCCGTTGCCGATTGTTGATGGTTCCATTCAGCGCTCGTTTGGCCACGCCTATCAAGTGCTCGCACCTGCGCCTCCGGATCGTGCAGCTCCCGCCCCTCCAGATTCATGCAATGCTGGCCGGCACTATTTGATGGAGGTCGGACAAGGGCCACCCCATGCGTCTATCCACTCTGTCCTGAGGGACCGCCTGCGCTCTCGGAGGGACCCATAGCCCCTTCGATCAGATGGTCCTCGTGAGCTCCTGAGGTTCCACGGAAGCTAGTCCGTTCGATCAGATGGGCCTCTTGAGCTCCCGAGAATCCAGGGAAGGGAAAAAGATGGCTGCGGGCGCACTCTTCGGGAGTGACGAAATCCTCGAGATACGCCAGGCGCGAGTCCTCGTTCAGAAGCACCTGCAGCCTCCGGTAGCCAGGCCGGCCCAGTTAGGATAAACCGTCCAATGTTTTTACATCGGAAGGTACGGATAGATTTCTTGGGAGCGACGAAGTTATCGTATTTTGAACCTTGTATCGTATTGTGATCTCTGGAATCGTACATGCACGGTCAGATTCGATTAATTACCACAGTCAAGAATGAACGGTTTATCCTAATTGGGCCGGCTTACCGGTAGCCAATCCACAGGACAAATTGAGCACAGGGGCGTCGACGGAACCAGCGACGCAAGGGTAGGGCTGGTAACGAGACACGCAGGATTTGATGTTACGCCCAAGGTGGGAACGTTGCAGCGTAGTGCCGGCGCAAGGCCTGGCGCGTGCAGCGTAGTGCCAGCGCAAGGCCTGGTGCGTGCAGCGTAGTGCCAGCGCAAGGCCTGGTGCGTGCAGCGTAGTGTCAGCGCAAGGCCTGGCGCGTGCAGCGTAGTGCCAGCGCAAGGCCTGGTGCGTGCAGCGTAGTGCCGGCGCAAGGCCTGGCGCGTGCAGCGTAGTGCCGGCGCAAGGCCTGGTGCGTGCAGCGCCTCTTTCCTAGCACTCGCATGGCACCGGAGCTGCGCTTACGCGGGGATCCGCATTCAGCAGACAGGCACCTTGTGCGCAGAATCGGCCCCTGTGCGGAGTCAACGTCAAAGCTCAGCACCCTGAAGCATGAAGGGGTCTGTGCGCATAGTGCTGTAGGCAGAGGGAGAACGCTGAGCCCAGGGCGAGGTGATGCCAGGAAGTCAGGAGATGCCCTCTCCCTCCTCCCCAGCTCCCCACCTTCACGTTGTAGCGGGACTGGAGGCGTTCCGGCTGCCAGCCGAGGCTTTCCGCTCGACGGGCCCGCGCTAGGTCGTCTGCGCTCGTATCCCCCCCTCACATGAGCCTTTCAAGAACCCCCTAGCATGCCCCCCTCATGGACCTCATCTGCTGCTTGTGACCTCGCCATACGAGTCGAGTTGCTGCGTGTCCCTGCAGGCTCACTCGCGAGCAGCACCACTCGTTGCCCATACGATCGAGGGGACAGCAGTGTGCGCACGCTCTCGAGGACGGCAAGGACGGCTCCAGGCGAGGGGTGGCTCGAGGGTTTTTTGAGACCACCGTCAAAGGAAGCACCCCAGCGAGACACAGCACAGGGTGCGGGCTACCTGTGCCCCGAACGTTCCTCGTCTCCCAGGCCTGCAGCAGGGATCGCAGCTGCCCTCAGTGGCACGGAATGCGCATCCACGGCCGAGCACTGCTGCCGTCGCCGGCGCACACGCTGGATCGACCGCTGCACACCGCTGCGACGAACGGTGAAATTGAAGCTTTCGCGAACGAAGGTGGGAAAGACTTGCCTGAAAAGGCGAGCGTCGCAATGGTGACACGGCACGCGCGAAGGGTTTTCGGGAGAAGCGCCAGGGGAGCGAGGAGTCCTGGCTATCGAGATATGGACCACTGAGAGGACCACGTTGGCTTTGGCGCGACCAAGCGTTGTGAATGCCAACTTGCGTATCGTGCCATCGAGGTGCAGGATGGCCACGCTTCCCACCGGGCTATCCAGCTTGCAACGGGCTATGGAACGGGCTATCGAGGCAACGGGTATCGATTGCGCCATCCTGCCAGTCGAGACCTCGAGCAGCGCAGCGCGCCCATGGCATTCAAACAGCAGTACCCTGAGGCAGGCTGGTGCCCTGAAGCCTGAAGTCACAGCATATTTCCTGGCGAACCGAAAGGTCTTCCGCTTCCTTCGGCGCGCGCCTTGGGACGGAGTGCGCGCTTGGCGTACCTTGAACTCTTCCGCTTCCTTCGTCGAGCGCGCTGGAGCGGAGTAGGTGTCCGAGTCGACAGGCTGTGCGAGCGAAGCCGCCGGTCAGTAAACGACGAGGGCCTAGGAGTTTCATGGAAAACGTCGGTGTCAAGTCGGCTGCGGACGAAACTATTCGCGTCGGACCCTACCACTGCGGGTCCTCATAAGGGGGAAGATACTATATGCCCAGGACTCGTGTCGACTATGTGCCGAGAAGTACACACGTATGACGTCTCAGGAGAATACACCCCGCATCTGTCATCTTATGCGCTGTGAAAGCATATCGGGGTACTGCGGCTATCCACTGGGCATCTGAGTGGAGAAAACGACGACTGATCAAGAGGTTTGCAAATGCCATCGCATTAGTTTTCCACGTCAGACACGATACCTGAAGAAGCTTCGATACAGGCCGTGCCCGTCTCTTCTGCTGCGTGTCGCCTGTGCCTGGTCCCGACTCCCCGGCGCCGGGAAAATGGTTAAAGTGCACTCTTCGGAGAGCAACTTCGCCCGAATATGCCTCCTGGCAGCACCCGAATATGCCTCCTCGCAGCGGCCGCATTCAGGTTTTGAGGTAGAACTCGCTTATGTACATAGTACATGTATCTTCAAATCGGAGATTCTGTGCTACATCGTTTAGAACTGCCGACCGAGCTGTCACGCGGTATTGATCCAGAGGACTCTTATCGGACGCACCAGACTCGGCAGAAACGATTGCGAGAGGGAGCACAGCGGCCGACGTTGTACCACCTGAGAGATAGTAGAGTCCCAGTGCTAGAAACGACAACAGACCCGCGACGAAGAGCGTTTGAAGCGACGCACTTCTTCCGCCCTGAACCACACGCTTTGCCTGTCTTTTCCCGGCTCCTGTGCCGACAGCGTTCTTGGGATGACGCTTACGAGACATAGTGGGGATCACACGATGATTTCTGGAACGACTGAAGCAACTTCAACTTGAGAGAAGCCCGAGCAGAGGAACTTGAGCTAGTTAGTCAGCCCTCTGGTCCGCCAGCCCGCGAAAGACTGCGTGCTTGTCTGATTTCTCCGTCCTCGTGTGGGTTGCTTCGCAGGTTTATGTTTGTTCCTTGCGCTCGGTTGGTTGTGCCCTGTCTACAGACGACTCTCGTCTGGCTGAGACCAGCCTCCAGAGAGCATTTTTTTTCATAGTTCATATCGATTTTTTTTGTTTGCTGTACGAGGCTGATGGGTGACACTTAGTTCTCTGTTCTTTGTCTGCCGTTGCGTTGCCTAAAATGCTAATGTCTGGTTGGTCCAACTCGGATGACACGTCTGCGGACAAGGGTTCTTGTCAAGCCGTGCTATATAATTTTATACAGGAAATAAAGCAATATATAAATATATATAAATACAAAATTATAGTCATGCTCATAAATTAAGGGGCACTTTTTTGCGATTTCGAACACACTTTTCGAAAATGTACCCCCTACCCACACGGATCTTGCTTACATGCGGCTGCCACGAAATCAGAATATGCAGGATGTATACCAATGACGACTATAAAGTCAAATCGCACAAGGGGGGGGGTCGAGTCATGCCTGACCAAGCCTGCCACGCCGACCACGCGTCAAGCACAAATGCCCATTTTTAAGGGGTTATGCCGAGGGGGCTGAATGCCGATTTTTTTTAAAATCAGAAAGTCGTCCCCAGGTAGCATTTGGAATTGGAATATTGGGGACATATAATGGTTAGTCGATAGGCATCGATCACCCCCCAGAAACACCCCTATTCTGACCTCCACGGCATTTTCCCAATTTCGACGCATATTGGGTAAAATTAATTCCGATTTTTCAGAATAAAAAATAAGGCGGTTTTGGAAAAATTCGGGAGTCACCTTAACGCGCGACTTTCGGGCGCCCCACTTCATCAACGCAGGGTCCATGAGGTAGGCAAAAGGAGAACTGGTCATTGGGCCGGTCTGGTCGCAGGTGACACCGCTATTGTGTCACTAGTATACTTGACTACTTGAGTTGCTTGAGACCTTGAGCCCTTGAGAATCCCTACCCAGTGAATGTCTCACTTTATTGAAACCGGTCTACTCACCATCTTATGGGAGCAGCCGAGCTGCCTCGCGCACTGCCACACCTTCTATGGAACCGAGGTGACATGCGCGCATGCGCGAGCGACAGGTTCGGGCGGTCTTGGCGACACCACGCCCGCTTTTCGTTGCCCCTTAATTTATGAGCATTACTATGGGATCCTGGTCTGCGGAGTAGGGTTTCGAAGGAAATAAGACATTTGAGGATAGCATTGGGGCATATAATGACCACGTCGGTTGATACAGGGGTATTTCAACGTCGAGATATCCATTTTCGTTGTCCGTTTCATCACATGGGCACCGTAACTCTTGATATTGGGCTGCAAAGTTGGGATTTCGTGCAATTTTTGCTTATTTTGTGTGTGCGTCGGCAAGTTCAAGGGCATTATTTTAATCGAAACATGGTTACACTGCATTAAAATTGTGTCGATATACTTATTTGACAACATGGCAATGCTTAATCGCATTGGGGAACGATTTGACTAGGGGTGCTGCAAGGTTTTTACACTACTGCAGCACTGCTAGGCTAAAATTGCCACATTTTGCACTTTCGTTAGTTATGCCGAGATCCTTCTACCATCTTCCTGGATAACGTTTCTCATCCTGCGGTGCATGCCTCCCACAAGCTTCCTCATGGTGCCGATTGGGATGTCATCCCGCGCCTTTTCAATCCCTTCCTTCAATTCGTCGATGTTCTTGAAGCGAGTCCCAGCGAGGCTGCCTGCCATGACCGCCCAGAGGTTCTCTATGGGGTTCAAATCAGGTGAGTTTGGGGGCCACGCGGTGATGTAGGATGGCACGTTATCAGCCAACCATTTCTGAGTGACCTTGGCGGTGTGGGGCTTGGCTTCATCTTGCATGAACACCCACGAGTTCGGTTCACGAGCTGCGAATATCTTCTTCGCCCCTGGGATGAGCGTTTCCTGCAACACCGCCATGTACTCTTTGGCATTGACACCTTTGCCCCGGCCATATTCGCAGGTACCGTAACACCACCCACTTGGTCACAAAGGCGCGCTTCACCTTGAATTGTCGGGCGATGGCGGATATATTGGGCGCTTCGCCAGCCTTCTTCATCGCCTCCCACCTCAGAACACACTCCCACCGCTTCTTGTGTCGTGGAGTGGTGGATGGAGGAGGTGTTGGCGGCGAAACTTGAGGCAGAGGAGTGGAAGACACCGTTGGGACCACCTGAAAAAGCATACCCCCAAATCGCGCAATTTTACACCCTACCCCCTTGGACAAAACTCGCTAGATTTCGGCTATCTACATGATCTGAGGTAGGCATACAACATATCGCCATGTGCACAACTCACATGGGTAGCATTCAAACGACACAAATGACCTTAACACACAAGTTTGCCCACCGATATCGCCATTTTCCCAAGAAGCCCATAATCATGCTCATAAATCAAGGGGCACTTTTTTGCGATTTCGAACACACTTTTCGAAAATGTACCCCCTACCCACACGGATCTTGCTTACATGCGGCTGCCACGAAATCAGAATATGCATATGTCCCGGTGGAGTCGAGATACTCTTCGGACCACATATCGTTCTATTGTGGATCACTGAAAGGATTGCTCACCGGAACTATATGTGAAATAGACCAGCAACTCATTATTGTGAATGAGATTATCTCGAAATTACAATAACCCCTAACCTAATATATATCATGCTAGATTCATTCAGTACATGGTATGCTGATTATCATCCTGCATGATAAACTGTCTGGGAATATTGTTAAATCCAGAAGTTATCTTCCTGTAAGTGTGTAAAAGTGAACACACACACACACACACTGGCAAAAAGTACTAATCAATAAGTACTATACATGCACACACACTGGCATTACTGTATGTATTGATATTCACTGACTCATAGTGAATTGACCAACTTTAATATCTATCATGTATATGATAATATGGATAACACTCCACAAACACATGTGCGTGTGGAGTGTCAGTGATGGCGATAGATATGGGAACAGAATAATCCAACATGCTGTAGGGCTGGATGGAGAAATCTCCAGACCCGAAGGCATTATACAATGCTCAAATAAGCAGCTGGTCACTGCTGAGCATTGTCCATTCGTCTCACATATCATCGCTGGAGCAACAACAACAAGTACATTGCATTATGACAATTGATTCAGAATTGATCAGCTCAAATTGCATGTACACTCTCAGATCAGTAACTATATATTGAA
Organism: Cymbomonas tetramitiformis; assembly: GCA_001247695.2. Lineage (NCBI taxonomy): Eukaryota > Viridiplantae > Chlorophyta > Pyramimonadophyceae > Pyramimonadales > Pyramimonadaceae > Cymbomonas > Cymbomonas tetramitiformis. The sequence goes on along the minus strand of LGRX02002827.1, from coordinate 28,381 downwards.
CTGACAGAGGTTGTTGAGGACAAGCACACACATATATATGTGTTGTGTCAAACTGCTTTGATTATATAATCAAGCTATGTCCTGATATGTTTAAAATAAGAGATATCATTTTGATATATCTTAGAGCACAGTCATATGCTCAAAACATATCATAGATTGATAAATTATCACTGAAGTGGATAATCCGCTTATAGTTGGTAAATCTAAATATCATCAGGAAGTACATTTACTTCCATGGGTTTCAATCAGTAAAACCCACATATATGATCAACCTTAGATGTTGATATGCAGAATAATTCACTTCTATGCCATGAAAATTGTCATGTGCAAAGGTGAAGTGATCTGCAGTGCTTCTGTACTTTGCAGTTCACACACACACACACAGATATGTATATATATATAGCCGATGTAACAAACGCCGGCTTCTCATGGTACCGCGCCGGGTTTGTTCAGCTGGTGACACGCATGACAGTGGTGACAGCATGACAGGCTTTACGAAGATGACCATCTGTGAGATGCAGACTTGTCAGAGAAGATATGGTCACCATCAAGTGACCAGGGAATGATAAGACGAAGATGGCAGTGACTCCTTTGCCGCTGACGTGTCAGTCAGAATGCGGTGAACGGTAACATTGTTAGAGCTGGCATGGAATAATGACTTTCCATTGGCCAGATGAAGATTTAAGGGCTAGAACCCGTTACAGTTTTGGGAAATGTGACAGAGCATTGAGATATAAGTAGACTCTGACCGGAGGTCAGGCTAGTGGACTCATTATTGTTTTGCCTTCGCAAGTACTAGGTGGCTGTTCGCGTGCCAGTGCTAGAGTGCTAAGACAGTTCTGCTCACAGCTTTTGTACACAATAATTCGTATTTTGTGATATAATATCAATTTTGACGGATACATTTTACTGCTGTTTTCATACTTTTTCAAAACAATAATGTCCTGCGCGGAGCGGCTTTTTATTTCAGTGTTAATCCGGAAGTAAAGGCCCTTTGGCGAGAAGTCAGCAGCAGTTGAAAGAGCGGATTCGGAAGTCAGGCGACTCCAGGGGCACCCACGGTGCACTGGCGGACCCTTTTTCTTCCCTGAACTTGGTGGTACTTGCACTGAAAGAGCTTCCAGTGACGGCGGCGACGGATCAGCTTTGAATTCACTAGTCATGAGCGGCCTCCTTCTACCCGGTGATATGCTCAACACCTTGTTCTGCAGCGAATCCAGGGGCACCCCTGGTGCACTGGCCTAGCTGCTGACAGGTGTCCTCCAGTTTTGAGCTAATCAGCACGGCATGAGCTTGGGCGGCGGCGGCGACAAAGTCAATCAGCAGTGAATGTACACCTGGATGAGTACCTCTCAGTGGTTCCTTCAGCTGGCCACCTTGTCTGAAGTGAATCCAGGGGCACCCCTGGTGCACTGGCTTAACTGAAAGGCAAGTGTGTGTTACCTGGGAGCTAATCAGCAGCGGCATCTGCCTTGTCTTACCGGCTAAGAGTGGATCAACAGCTAATGTGCACCTTGATGAACTACCTTCCAGTGGGTTCTCCAGCTGGCCACCTTGTCTGAAGTGAATCCAGGGACACCCCTGGTGTACTGGCCTAGCTGAAAGGCAGGTGTGCTTGGCCTAGGAGCTAATTAGCGGCGACATCTGCTTTTACTTACCAGCGAAGAAGTGGATCAGCAGTGAATCACTGCTCTATGTCTGGAACTGCAACTTACGGTTTCTTGGGCAGCTCCACCTTGTCTGACGGTTAATCCAGGGACACCCCTGGTGTACTGGCCTAAGCCTGAAGCAGGGGAAAAGCTTGCCAGAGGACTGGCAGCAGCATCAGCCCTGAAGGCGACAACTGAGTGGTCTTTCAAGCGATATTCCCTGGTGTGACACAGTTACCTGGTGGATTCAGAGTTAATTACTTTTCCAGCCTGGAGTGCTGCTTACTACTGGAGTGACCTTCTAGTGCTTTATCATAATGTGTTGGAGAATTCTTCTATCTTTTCTACGGTATTGGTCAGCCGGTGAGGCCCTCATGTCACAGGCCACCTTCTGAATCAGCAGTAGTGCTGCGAATCCAGGGTGCTCAGCACACTGGCTTAGCTCCCAACTCTGCCAGCGACCTGGTACTTGCTTACTGGACTGGGGAGTGAGCTTCTATGCCAGCCATGGTTCCCTTGATTAGCAGTGGTGTTGTGAATCCAGGGGTGCTCAGCACACTGGCCTAGCTCACACCGCTGCGTATCAGTGCTATTCTTGGTGTCGGGGAGTTGCCCTCACTTTCATTGTGCTCTTGATGAACTCTGGCCCAGCTAATCCAGAAGTGCTCAGCACACTGGCCCAGCTTTAACTCTTCCTCGCACGAATATTCTGCATCTGCTGCTGATTCAGAGCGCTGAAGCACCATCGCAGCGGCACCTTTAGGCGTTCGCTGGCCGCACGCGTTTCGTTCTTTCGCTTGTTCAGCAAGGCGAATCCAGGAGCACTCAGTGCACTGGCCTAAGCCAGTCTGAATCAAGCCTCCAGTCTACTGGTGAACGAGCTTTGCGCTGAGAGAGGGGACTCTTCCTTGGTCCCATTGGCTGAGCATTAACACAGTACTTTACCACGGAGGGCGAGGCAGAGCCAAGCGCTGCCTCTGTCCAGTCCAGAGAACGTGAGGCACGACGGCTGGCGCGAGAGCGGGTCAGTCAGGACCTTGACACGGAATATATGAGCGCAGAGGGGTCGGGCTCAGAAACCACTCCCTCCGCACCGCCATCACCAGCAGCAACAGCGCTCGCAGCAACCGCACTCGCAGCAGCAGTAGCAGCCTCAGCGCCTGCAAACCAGTTTCTCTTTGCGCTTGACGACGTAGACGAGATGGATTATTATGACAGGGAGAGCCACTCACTTGACAAGGAAGACGTCAAACTCCAGTACACTGGTGGTAAGAATGAGGACAGAGCGCTCTTCATCAGGCGTTTCGTGGACATGGTAGCAAAAGTGCAGCGGGCTTTTGAGGCCAAGAAGCGTAGGCACACGAAGTCAGCGTCTTTCCATGCGCTCAGTCAGCAGCAGAAGAAGGCCTTCGCTGAGTCCAAGCCAGACTTCAGATCATTGTGGGATAGCATACCCTCGTTTCTAGCAGGGGACGATCATTCCACCTCAGTCGCTTATGACTGGTGGTGCGCTGCCTACCTGAAGGATGGCGTCATGGCTTCACACGCTTGTCATGTCCTGAAGGATCTTACCATGAGAGATGCCTACCAGGGATCTGTGCGTTGTGCGCAGCCTCCTTTTCATGAGCTGGCGCCAGGATCGACCTGGGCAGTTTGTAAGGTGTTCGAGGATGGTGATGAGGATGGCGAGGCGTCTGATGAGTGGGCAGGCGAGGGAACCTCCACTAAGGGTCTCACGGGGCCAGATGGCACTGAAGATTCTCACCACTTTTGGGCCTTGAGGGCTTTCGTTGCAGAGCTCGAAGCTAAATTCTTGATGAAGGGCACCAAAGAGAAGGAGGATCTCTTGATCGCCAAGCCGCAGACCAACGAGCAGGATGGCCTCGCCTACGTGAAGAGCTGTCGTCGCAGGGAGGCAGCACTCAAGACCGGCAAGAGGGTGGAGGACTCCGTCATCAGGCAGGACATCGAGGAATGCATCAAGGGCCTGCGCATCAAAGAATACCGAGATCGCGTGTCCGAGCAGCTGCGTGTCAGCCATCCTGCCCCCAACAAGGTCACATGGGAGGACCTGGAGGTGATCGTGGAGGTGCAGGACAAGCTGAAGAACGATGCGGAGGCTTGGGCTCTCACACTGCAGCAGGAGCTGTTTCGTAGGCTCAACTGCGTGTACTCCTGCTACGAGGCCAGGCAGATGGGGCTTGACCTGGCTGCACTGGTGTCAGCCATGAGGCGCTCGGGTTCTGCCTCCAAGACTGGGGACAGACGCAGGGACCCCAAGAAGAAGGATCAAGCACAGCATGGTGGCGACGACGCCAAGAAACCTGCGAGGGAAGCGAACAATGCCGAGCGTCAGAAACCTTCTTACAGCAAGGTGCCACCACCTGATGCTTCGAAGAAGTTCCAGTGTGACTGGTGCTTCACGCGCCTGCCCCAGCACTCTCCAGAGCGCTGCTACACGGGGTGTCGTGAGGCCCGGGTGCCGCCCAACTTCCATAAGGACAGGCAGAACTCCAAGTGGCCGGACGAGGTCAAGAATGCCCAGATGCGTGCCTACAACATCGCACACCGCTTTGATAAGCACAAGATGGGGATCACCACCAAGGAGTGGCTTAAGCTCCCTGAGTCGAAGCAGAAGCAGCCGCAGCAGCAGCAGCAGCAAGTGGCTGCCAGTGCCGAGGTTAAAGAGAAACTCGCCGCAGAATTGACAGGTCTCCAGGCAGGGTCACCTCCAAAGGATGACAAGATCGCCGATGCACAGGCCCGATCAGAGGTCAGTGATGCGGAGACTGATTACGACTCCCACTTCACCCAACAGGCTGAATACGAGGAGGATGAGCAGGACTGCCCTGCTGGGGGTGGGCTGGAAGGTGGTCATGGTGTTGGCATCGATCACGCACCGAGTCTCCAGGCCAGCGCCGCTGTCGCCTTGGGCAGCACTCAGCAGATGCGGGGCTTCCAGGTCAAGACGCTGGAGGAGTTCGACATGGCCGCTCAGGTGCCTAGAGCCGTTCCTCCCGACGTACTCAGCAGGAAGGTCCACCTGTTGGCATCCAATCTTCGCAGCTCCGTGCGCGCCTGCTCGCAGATTGCTGCCATCCTGATATCCCAGAACGCCATCGACCTCCCGAAGGACATCGAGAACCTTTTGGCGCTGGAGGAGCTCATGGGCAAGGATCCGAATGATGCAACCGAACAACCCACCGAGGTCAACGAGCATGAGCTGGAGGACACGCACGCCACAGCGACGCAAGGAGTAAGAAGGGAGGCAGATGGTTCAGGACACTGCGCGATCGAGGAGGTGCCATTGGACGAGATGCCCAACGGTGTGGTCGACAGCGCCGCCGCTCGATGTGCAGCCGCTGCCTGCGTGGACGATCTGGGGGTGGTTGACTTCAGCGACCATGGACATGTACGAGCTGGCACCATCAAGACCTCCGCCTACGACGCACTGAGGGCAAAGATGACGCAGCACCTGACCGACGAGCAGGTGTTATTGATGGCTCAGGTGCAGCCCATCTGCAAGTTGCGGAATGCTACCCTGTATGAGGGGCTGGCGCTGGTGTCATCTGGTGGTGAGCTTATGCTATACCGGGCGATCCTCATGGACACCGGCGCCAACTGCAACATCATCTCTATCGCTGTTGTAAGGCGGCTGGGTCTCACAATTTATGAAGCCAGCACCGGCGCCAAGGTCACCAGATGTGACAACAGTCCCACGAAGTTCACCCATTACTGCTACGTGGACGTCATTTTGGCTGCGGGCACGCCGCACATGACGCTTCACCGGTTGTACGCCTTCGTGACCTTCGAGGCCGAGAACTCCTGGGACCTGTTGATAGGCACTGGGCCGTTGAAGAATTCCCTGATGATTGACATCAAGTTGGGAAGTTGCGTGGCCGTGTCGCATGCGCCGACGATTGTGGGCATGGATGCTCAGGTGGTTCTTCCGCTGGTCGACATGACAACACCCAAGCATCCTCACCAGCCCAGGAGGATGGACCCAGTGGTATGTTTGCAATCGGAGATCTTTGGGCATGAGACGGAGTGCGAATGGCTAGAGTGCCCACCCCTGAGCACGAGGGAGGAGAGGTTTGCTGCCTCTGGGATTCGGTCTGAGCACATCCTTGACGGCTATGAGTCGCCGGTGGGGTCACCACTGCCTTCGTCAGAGCCATCTGCTGCGCCCCCTAGACCCCGAGTCGCCACACGCGCAGAGATCGAGGCGAGGTCTCGCGTTCACACATGTTCGCTTGAAGGAGGTCGAAGGAGCCACCTGGCGTTACTGGCGCCCGTCGAGCTGGCAGTGTCGGAGCGCATGCTTGCGCAACTTTACGCAGCACCAAACCCCTGGGTGGGTGGGCGCGCGAAGTGGGTCACCGATGGCCAGTTGACTGGGGTTCGTCCGCCTCTGGACGTTCGTCTTGACCACAACTGGGCGGATCAGAGACTGTACCTGGACCGGCACCATGTTGCGCGTCTTTGCCGCATCCTTCAAGATCTCCCTGAGGACATGCCAGCCAAACCTTCCCGGGAGCATGTCTGTGTGGAGTTCGTCCGCTGCCTCGAGCAGAAGTGGGTGATGGTGGACCAGCTGATGCCCCCTAACTGGCTGTATGTGGACCAGAAGTTGGATCACGATGAGGATAAGGACCGTTGGGTGCTCAAGGGGAGCTATATGACACACGTGCCATCCCCTGCCAACAAGCAAGACGTCGTCAAGCCCAGGGAGCAAGGCAGAGCGCTCGATAGCCTCAACTCAATCCAGCGACTGCAGCACACGCTCCAGGAGCTGTTCACGTACCCCAGTGGTGAGGTCGCTGGCACCCTCATGTGGGATCTGAAGGAGCGCGTCCTCTGTGTACAACCGAGTGCAGCCACGCAGCACCTCGAGCCGATGCGCTGCACGCTGGATCATGCGCGCGTGTACAACAGTGAGGAGTTGCTGAATGAGCTTCAGCTCCCTCATTGGTACGAGAGCGCTGGTGTCTGGACGTACCAGCTGCTCAGGTACCTTCGCCCGGTGGACATAGAGTCCCTCTCGATTGGCATCCTCCAACAGTACGATCTATATGGCAACGTAGCGCCACCTCTGGAGCTCATCTCTCTGGGTTCGAGCACCAAGTACTACCCGGTGGGGGATGGTCTTGGGGGAACTGGTAGGGTGTTCTCCCAGAATGCCGCTGCTCAGGAGTACGTGCGCTTGGGGGAGATGAGGAAAATGCTCAAGGCATCCAACACCAGGCAGCAGGGCCATGATGCACTCAATGCAGATGCGGAGCGTAGGCCGCCACCGCCCAACAACATGGTCAACTTCAGGCTCACGAAGCGAGCCCCTGCGCAGCCACCTGCTCCTGCCGCAGGAGCAGGACCATCCCGGGCTGTCGCGGGGCCATCTCGCGCCAGGTCTAGCAGCCACTCGCCACCTCGCTCGTCGCAGATTGCACGACCGTCTCAAGCTGTCGCGGGGCCGTCTCGGGCCAGGTCCAGTGACCATTCGCCACCGCGCTTCGCGCACATCGCGTACTGCCGTACTCCGTCGCCTTCGTCCAGCGGCCATGGGACCGAGGATTTGGTGTCGTCAGATCCTGACAGCAGCCCTCCTCGTGGGAGGTCGCCCTCTGCATCGCCTGCCATGACCAATGTTGGCTCGTGGGCGGACTCCGTCCGTGTTCCGCGTGATTCCCCATCAATTTCTTCGGGGGGCCCACCTCCTACGCCTCCGAGTCCGCCGCGGGCAGGTCGCCTGCCTCGGGCTCCTAGGAGGGTGCCTCCATCTCCGGCAGAGTCAGATTACGACGCTACACGAATGGCCACAGCATCCGTTAGTTCGGTGTGCCAATTCCTGTCCGTGGAGGAGGTGAAAGCCTTGAAGGATCGCCGCAACCTCACTGTCTTTATGATACGGTTTGGCATAACGTTATATGATCGGTGCAGACGCCAACGCGTCATGTACCAGCTTGGCGTGTGCAACAAGGGGCGGGGTCTCAGGCTGCGGAAGCATCCGGGCATCACCAGCAAAGTTGAGAAGAAGCATAACAAGACCATCGCGTGCGGGAACAATGGCTGGCGTCTCCCTCTTGGGGGACAGACTACGTCTTCCAGCCTCCTGGAGGCCATGGTTTCGGCCTGGGCTGATTTGTCGCACCGTGACTCAGGGCACAGGTTGCCGGGGGGTCATGCGCGGAACGTCGCGTTCGCGCTGTGTCGCTACGTGGAGATTGGGGCGGCGCACGTGCTGCGCTGCATGGCGCACCCGAATGCCACACCCGTGTACTACGTCTTCTTGGAGGACGAGCGGTGTCTTTCTTGGCATGCTGAGTTCACGAATGAGTATTTCGAGCGGGACGACCGGAAGTTCACGTGCTTGCAATGGGGGACCAGGGAATCGGCCGCGCCATGGTTGATGCCAGCCCTGGGGGCCTTGGAGGCGCTGCGTCTTCCGCCGCCGCCGCCGCCGCCGCCACCGCCCGCCCGTCAGGCTCGCGTGGCCGAGAGACCCGAGCACATGGATACGGCCTCGCGAAGGAATGTTCACGAGGTTCGAGACCCCCCTGCACGTCATCAGCCGGGCGCGGGCGGTGCTGCACGCTCGTCTGCCCCTTCTGTCGATCGCCATGGGGCTGCTACCCATGTCGTTCATGCACCAAGGGCGTCCAGGATGCCAGCCGGTCTCACGTCGCGGTGTCCTCCTTCTCCAGCTGCTTCGATATGCAGCGCAGAGACGCAGGCGTTCGAACGCCATACGGACGAACAGCGTGAAGCGCAGAGGCAGGCGCATTTTCAGCAGGGCTCCCCGGGCGCAGCGGGCGGGTGGCCCTGGTGAACGACCAACGCTGTGGCCGTGGGCCGCCTGCACGGGCGGTCCACTTGCGGCCAGGTGTCCTGCGAGCGTGTATCTCGTTTGCAGGCAGTGCAGTGGTTTGGTGGTGGTTGGGACGCGGTCCCGTTCCCATGGTCGCCGTATGGGCGATGTGGGAGGCAGTAGCTTGGCACCTGTCGTGGTGCCCCTTTCAAGTTTGGTGGAGGCGTTTCGTGGCCTCATTTTTGCGCCAGCTGCCCGTATGGTGGTCGACTGCTCGACGTTACCCCCTTCGTGCATCTTACGGCGCCTGGGTCTTATGGGCTCTCGCCTACGTTTGGTACGTTGGGCTCCTTATCTTGCGCGCCGCAGGCATCTATGCTGGCGTGTACCGTGTGCGTGCGGGGGATTGGATGGTGATGCCCCTTCGGGTGGTGGTCGTTTCCTTGGCGTGCTGGTCACGGTGTGCGATCGTCCTCCTCTTCGTGGTCCTCGCCTGGCTTTGGGTTTGTGCCGACATCTACGCTGGGGACGTGGCGTGCCACGGCTCCTGTCGCGTGCGTTGCCCGCTCGACGCCGGTCACGTTCAACATGGCCGTGGATGGACCGTTCCGACCCTGCGCTTGTCCCAAGTCTTCTTGTTGGGCCGCGTGCGCCTGCCCGCTTTGCCCGCCAGATTGGACAAGCCTCGCTTCGCGGCGCGCTGGACACAGCTCCGACGCAATCTCCGCCTTCACCGCGTCGCACAAGCCGCCTACATGGCGCTTGTCCTTGCAGTCGTGGTCTTCGCTGCTGCTGGTGGGAGTACTCGCTTTGCGCACGGGGGGTGGAGAATCATGGCGTGCTTCTTCGCTTCGAACTCGCCGGTAGCCGCAGCGCATTTCAATACGCGCCTTCCACCGCCCGAAAAGCGCAAGGGGGGACCTACACGCCATATATGGCGTGTGGAGCTGCATATGGATATTGGGCCCCCTTCCATACCCCCTTACCCCCCCCCTTTCGTACTAAACTCCCCCTCCCTTCTCCGTGCTTGCCTTTGTGGCCATGTGTTTGGCATGTACGCACACAACCCTCACTGTTTATGGAATTGGGAGGTGCGTCACTTCACAGGGTATTCGTTTTGCACTGGAAAACAATCTCTTGAAGGCAGCTGAAGTGTTTTGCTGCAGGTGTATTACTGCTCCAAGAAGTGTCAAGTACGAGCCATATAACCCGCGGATCCTTGTTCTTTGAAGCTTCACGAAGTCTTACAGGCTCAAAATTGGGCGAGATCCATCGTTGCTTTTGAGATTTTCAACACAGAGATCAGATCACTGGTCACAGAACACAGCTTTTGTGTGATTGGAACATAACGTTCCTTTGAATAATGCATACGACGCGAAGGTTGGCTTCTGGGAGTATAGCCATTCCCAAGCTCTGAAATTTTCCTTTGGTGTAGGCCACTCACTGGAAGGATGGGCACCGCAACGAATGCGCTGCTATGCAAAGTTCGTGCACAGCCCAAAAGAAAGACGACCCCGAAGCGGTTCGCCTATCTGGGCGGAGGTGTGACACCCTACCCTGCAACCGTTGGCCCCGGTTGACAGCTGTACCGTACACGAAGCAGGCTTTCGTCATAGCTAGCTTTTCTGGCCCGCTGTTTGATGAAAGCACATCCGTTTAGGCGGCGCAATTCTAGGGCTTCCATTCGTCTTTGCTGTCCACGATAGGAGTAGAATGTATGTCTTGAGCAGCCTGTGCGTGTGTGAGCTCGACATAGTGCTGAGATCAAGCATCGAGCTTTGGATCTTAAGCTCTCGGAAGGGTTTGTAGTGTGACCGCAGGCGAACGCTCCCAGGGCGCGCAGTTTTCAAAAAGCATGATCCCAAAGGAGCTGCGTCAAGGCGCCATCTTCGCGGTACGGGACCATCTGTGCAAGGCACCGAATCCGGCCGTGCTCGAGTCCTAGTCGCATTCTCGTTCCGTCCGCCACGTGGCTGCTTCTCTGCTTGTATTTGAAAGCACTCCGCTGGGGGCCATCGTTCGATGCTAATTCGTTCATCGGGATAAGCTTCTGCGGTGCGCGGTGGGAATCCTTCGCCTTGCGGACGGCGTGATAACGTGCCACCTGCGCCCTGTTCGCTTGCAACTTGCTCGGCCACTGCACGTCTGCCTTTCACAGCGAGAAACCCCGGCAGCTGTCACGCACGGAAATCAATCGAGCATTTAAGAGTCATCTGGGGACCGGAAAGTTGAAGGAAGGTGCGCAGAGAACCACACCAGTGTCACAAGGCAGTGTGACGAGGCTGTGTGACAAGGCAATGCGAAAAGGCAATGTTATCAACGCATAGCTGGTCACCCTGGAGTCTACGCGTGCGTGTTCTTTGTCAGGACAGTCCAGACGGCGTGAACGAGAATCTTCTGCTGCTGCTTCACGGATTGGGGGACAAGCCGGCGCCCTATGCCAACCTGGCCAAGAAAATGAAGCTGCCGCAGGTGCGTTGGCGGTAGTTCCCACGTCTATGGAGCGCAGAAGCAACCAAACAGCAGCGCCCTGCAACGGCCACAACGTGGTAGCCCCATATCGAGCACTTTATGGAGCGGCGCCATTTGTGATGCCACGTCGCAGAGCACCGACAATCATCATTCCCATTCCATGAGCGTGTAATGCAACATTTGTCGCGAATCGGCCGCATCACGTAGCGGGATCCACACCGTAGGTCAAAAGCCTGGGCGAGCGTCGCATTATTTCAAACGCAATCAGCCTCCCATTCCAAGCACATCGCAGACCAGCGCATTCTAGCAACCATGTCGCACACCGGTGTGCCATATTGATCCCATGGCAGACCGGCTCATTATATCATGCGTTTCGCAGGTCAGTGTCTCATAGTGCTCATGCTGCAAAGCTCCTCATAAGTGGGGAGACGACAGTGCTTCCTGGGTGAAGCGTTAGCACCTCTGCGGACTCTTGATTGTGGGATTGACTGATGGCCTACATAGATCAAATCAGGGATTGACTGATGGCCTACATAGAGCAAATCAGGGCTTTGACTGATGGCCTACATAGAGCGAATCAGGGCTTTGGGCAAAATGTGGTTTTGACTGATGGCCTAAATGGATCTAATTAGGGCTTTGGACGGATAGTGCGAATTACTGATGGCCAACACGGAGCTAAACGGGTTTGAGGCGGATGCAGACTGCAACCCTCGCCATTTCAGGGCCTCTAGAGATTCCGATGACCGATGGTGGGTTTTTGCACGGCTTGTCCCCTTCGCTCCTTACTCTCCATCTGCTCTTTGGAAGCTGCCTTGTTTCACACCCATTGCTTCTCACTCTGCATCTAACCCTCGGACGATGCCTTGGAATAGGCCCAGTCGCTACCATTCTTGTGCTCTCTTTTTTCGACATATAGAGTTCGAAATATTTATCTTTTGTGTAGAATTCTGATCGCAAAGAAACTTGAGCCAAGGCGGTGTACGCACAAAGGCAGAGATCTGCATTCACAGCACGGCCGAGGCGGTTGTGTTAAGCAGGTGGCCGAGCATGGTACACAACCTTCGACGACGACTTTGAACTCATTCAAGGGGTCCGCGGTAAACCCCGACAAACTCACAGCGCCGCCGCCGCTGAGGCGCCGCGCCTCATCTGCGTCCAAATAACTGCCTGCTCCTGAAGCATGGCACCTCATCCACGAATATGCACACACTGTGGGTGACGAATATGCACACACTGTGGGTGCCCTTTGAGTGGGTATTTTGAATACACACTAGGGGGGGGTCTCGATTGAATATTTTATGTCGCGACGGGGAATATGTGTTTTAAACCGGAATATTCCCTGTCCCAGGCATTGCGACATGTATCTGAGAAAAGTAGAGAATTGTCGCAGATCCAAATGTGATTTGCGACCGTTGTTCGTCGCCGTTGACAGTTTTTATACTAATCCTGAAACAATAACTATATAGTAGAAAATATGGGTTGTATTTTTCCAAAATCTTTTTAGGGTGCTTCCATGCAAAAACTTTGGATGCACACTATCGTCATATGCAATTAGAACGCTAAATGATGATGATAGTAATACTCAATACTTTTCAGGACCCCATCACGCGACTTCCCACCCTGCGACCATCCCCAGGGCTGTGTAAATGATAGTGGCACTACGCAATCACGCTATGGGAAGAGGACCATCATCAGAACTTTCAGAACCGAAAAAAATGGCTCGACATGCCGCCCAACGATCATTATGAGAGCAGCAATCTCTCTGGACGACGCGCCCCCCAAGCTCTCATAAGAATCGGCGCATAAACTCTTTGTCCAAAGGTTATGGAATTTGAAATGTTACTTCGTATTATTTATTTATTTATTTTGCGTCATATTTTGATACGACATCCAGCTTGCCTATATGATTAATTCACATTTTGATACTCATAATTTCCAACCATACCACAGAATCATTAATGAGGAGGAAATTGTGATGTATGCGCACAGAAGCAGCCGCTAGATTGTTGGGGAACGGACCGATCAGTTGAGCGTTTCGATCGGTCGGCCAAAAAGCAATCGCCTAATAACGGTGACGATACTGTGGTACAAACACTGGAGTGCGACCGCAAATTCGGGACCGCTTGAATATGACGGTTGTCCGGTACGGTGGTCGGTTGAAAACAGTCGCGTGAGAATGGTGATTGTTTTGAAGACGCTGCACGGCACTGCAACGAAGCGCAATTGCTGCGGGCCTCACTCTCGCTGCAGAATTCTCTGAAAATATCCTTACAGCAGGAAACGCCCAGAAAGGCCGCGGGTGCAAATGTTTTCGAAGGGTTCCCCAGCCTAGGCAGTTTGAGCCCTGTGCGATGCACGGCCCGCAGGACTGACACCCCGGCCCCTGCGCGATGCACGGCCCGCAGGACTGACACCCCGGCCCCTGCGCGATGCGCGGCCCGCAGGACTGACACCCCGGCCCCTGCGCGCAGGGGAGCGCCGCCGTCTTCAGAGCCTGGAGCCCACCATCGCCCTGCTGCAGCAGCTGCTCCAGGTGTGCCCAACGGCCGATTCATTGGCGGGGGTGCACTTCGAAAGGGGGCCAGAGAATCGCCTATCTTTGGATTTGTGGATGACTGTAACGGTCCGGAAGAGAGTCTGGTGGATGGGTGCTGTGGATGGCTGGGGAGGAGAGTCTGATGGATGGGTGCCGTGGATGGCTGGGGAGGAGAGCCTGATGGATGGGTGCCGTGGATGGCTGGGGAGGAGAGCCTGATGGATGGGTGACGTGGATGGCGGGGGAGGAGAGCCTGATGGATGGGTGCCGTGGATGGCTGGGGAGGAGAGCCTGATGGATGGGTGACGTGGATGGCGGGGGAGGAGAGGCGCAGGTGCTGCATGAGCAGGGAGGGTGGCCGTACAAGCGCATTCATCTCTTCGGTGGGTGCTGCCTTCACCTGCATCCTCCTTACAGCCCTCAGCAGCGGTCAGCCACGTGTCATTGCCGGGGCTCCTCGAAGCGCCCTCGAGCCACGTGTCATTGCCGGGGCTCCTCGAAGCGCCGTCGAGCCACGTGTCATTGCCGGGGCTCCTCGAAGCGCCCTCGAGCCACGTGTCATTGCCGGGGCTCCTCGAAGCGCCCTCGAGCCACGTGTCATTGCCGGGGCTCCTCGAAGCGCCCTCGAGCCACGAGTCATTGCCGGGGCTCCTCGAAGCGCCCTCGAGCCACGTGTCATTGCCGGGGCTCCTCGAAGCGCCCTCGAGCCACGTATCATTGCCGGGGCTCCTCGAAGCGCCCTCGAGCCACGTGTCATTGCCGGGGCTCCTCGAAGCGCCGTCGAGCGAGCATGCGGCCGACATTGACCACAGTGCTTGTGCAGTCCTCGACACACTTGCGGTGGCGGGATGACGGTGCTGGGACCGCGGCGTGTATGCCAGGATTCTCGCAAGGGGGCACCGTCGTTCTCGAGCTCGTGAGACGATATTCCTGTCCACAGGTGCGATTGCAGACCGCTTTCGAGGGTCTCCACGCTCCCAGACAAGTCGCATGACCGTAGAGCGAGGGAGAGAGAGGGGAGGGAGACCTCATACTGACTGCTTCCCGCAGCACATAGAGGCGGCATATGAAGCCAGCGTCGCCACGTCCCTAAGTGTTATCACTCCAAAACGGGCTTCAGAGTATGTATGATATCCCTCCATCCCGAGGACGGATCTTACGTTTATTTATCATATCCCTCCATCCCGAGGACGGATCTTACAATTATTTATCATATTCCTCCATCCCGAGGACGGATGTTACAATTATTTAATTATTTACCATATTCCTCCATCCCGAGGACGGATCTTACAATAATTTATCATATCCCTTCATCCCGAGGACGGATCTTACCATTCGTGGTCACGGATCGCCTTGTCCTCCGCAGCTGCGCCGGCAGGGTCGCATGCCTTGAGCGTTTGTGTTTGGAATGCAGGTACTCGGCGGTGCGGTTGCTGTGTCAGCGTCGCTGTTCTCAGGCGGGGGCCCATTTCCCCACTGCCTGCGTTCCCAGGCGGCGGGGGCCCATTTCCCCACTGCCTGCGTTCTCAGGCGGGGGCCCGTTTCCCCACTGCCTGCGTTCCCAGGCGGGGGGGGGGCATTTCCCCACTGCCTGCGTTCTCAGGCGGGGGGGCCATTTCCCCACTGCCTGCGTTCCCAGGCGGCGAGGGGGCATTTCCCCACTGCCTGTGTTCCCAGGCGGGGGGGCATTTCCCCACTGCCTGTGTTCCCAGGCGGCGGGGGGGCATTTCCCCACTGCCTGCGTTCCCAGGCGGCGGGGGGGCATTTTCCCACTGCCTGCGTTCCCAGGCGGGGGGGCATTTCCTCACCGCCTGCGTTCCCAGGTGGGGGGGGCATTTCCCCACTGCCTGTGTTCTTTGATCCATGAGGTGCAATGTGGGAGGGTAAGATAAGAAGGTGCTGTGCATCCCGGGATTACCACCTCAGCATCATGGAAGTTTTGTCGCTAAAGCCAGAGTATCTCAGGAAGATGACTACTGCCATTTCAGCCTCCTTAGAACCCTGTTGCTGCCGCCTGGTTATCCTAGGGATCCTGTCAGCGCCACCTCAGCGCCCCTGAAAACCCCATGTCCATGGTACCATGGATTGTCACCTCAGCGCCCCTGAAAACCCCATGTCTATGGTACCATGGATTGTCACCTCGGCGCCTCTGAAAAAACATGTCCATGGTACAATGGATTGTCAACTCAGCGCCCCTGAAAACCTCATGTCCATGGTACCATGGATTGTCACCTTAGCATCGTGGGACCTCTTCAACTGCCACCTCAGCAAATTGAGAATCTGACAACCACCTGAAATTCCCGGGAGTTCGGCCTTAGAATCCTTGGAACCCTGTCACTGCCACCTCAGCATTATTCGAAATTTGTCAAGTCCACCTCGGAATCCCGAGGACCCTGCCACTGCTGCCTCCAGGTCCCGAGCACCCTGTCACTGCTGCCTCCAGGTCCCGCACTGCACTCCAGGTCCCGAGCACCCTGTCACTGCTGCCTCCAGGTCCCGAGGACCCTGCCACTGCTGCCTCCAGGTCCCGAGCACCCTGTCACTGCTGCCTCCAGGTCCCGAGCACCCTGTCACTGCTGCCTCCAGGTCCCGAGCACCCTGTCACTGCCACCTCGGCATTATGCGAATCCTGCCATCGCCGCCTCAGCGTTCTGAGAAACATTTATACTTTGCTACACCCAAGCTTAACAAAAGCATTATCAAACCATTGAAAGGTTTGATCTTTTCATCCGCTTGTAGTGTGCGTGGACGTGGTCTGACCCCGGTGTGGCCCGCCAAGGCTTTCATGCAGAGGTGCTGCTCGATTCGGCGGGGTTGCAGATCTCCGAGTCCTCCGAGGCCAAATCGTCAGGCGGCCCCGGTGAGGACCCCACAGCCTTAACACACAACGCTGCTCCTTGCTATGCCTCGATATTGCTCGGTGTGGCTTCTTGCACGTGCGGTTCTGGAGCTCCCCATGGACGCGTTTGGTGTGGTTCATGTGGCGGCTGCTGGTGCCACGTGACTCAGTCGACCCTAATGCCACGTGTACCTCGAAGGATGCGTAGCGCTGTGCAGGGCCGAGACTCGCCTCTGCTCGCGCCAGCGTCCGTAGGCTGGCTAGCTTAGCTCATGGGTGCCATACGTGATGCTCCAGGCGAGCCATATGTGGCGCCGAAGCCATGTCTGCACGTCTGAGTCTTGTCTTTGCGGGACGGCGTGTCGCATTAAACAGCACCGCGCTGACGTGAGGGCGCCTGCATTAAACCCTTGCTCCCGGGACGCTGAGCCGACACTCGTTCTCCGCTCAGGGGGAGGCAGCACTGACAGCATCCCTGTGCTCATCACTCACGGGAACCAGGACAAGGTAGGATCACTGCCTCGTTTTGCCCACCACTGAGATCCTATTTGTTTCGCATGCGCCCCATGTCCATGGCTAACCTGGCTGCCCAGTCTTCGCCTGTTGCGAGTCTATCCCTGACATGAGTCAGCCACAAAGGTGACTCGTGTCAGCCACAAAGGTGACACGAGTCAGCCACAAAAGTGAATCACCAAATGACGGCTCTCCCTGGATACCAGCCTCGCATATTCTCTCTCTCTGGATACCAGCCTCGCATACATACATCACGTTGCTGCTTTAGAGGAATTAGGCGTACGCTGTGTTCACCGATAATTGAGCTATCGGACTTTTTGTATTCTTATACTCTGGACGGTGGACTGGTGGACGGTGGATCTGTATCATCTGACCGTATCTCAGTAGAAATTTCACGTCGATTTGACGTTTTTACAAGAGGCGCGCGTTTACTTACGTTGCATGAACTCCTGAAGCCTTTCTTTGTAAGTCAGTCTGGGGGTCTTCTGCGATGGCTAGTTCACATAAATACATCACACCAGCAGCGAACGGAAGCAGGAGTGCAATGTTGGAAGGGAATTGCCGAATCTTTTACCCGCCAGAGAATACTCATCGCAACGAAGGACCTTCTCCCTTGTCAAACCTTTGGCACAATCCCAACAGAGTGCCTTGCGGCCACCAACGCCAACATCGACAGTCTAGAATCGCTGAACCCCGACAACAATACGATAGGGCTCCACTTGCGGCACCATGTCCTCTCGACCTGCGGCGCTCTCCACCCCGAACCCCGGCACATTAGATGCAGGTGGCCCTGCAGGCGGGCACGTCGAGTGTCCTTATCTGTCGGGTGGTTTCAGGTGCTCGAGCGGCGGTGGGTGGAGCAAACCCGTGACGGCCTGAACGCACTGGGCGGCCTGGAGGTTACTGCGCAGTACTTTAATAAGGCAAGTGTGACGCAGTGCATGACGGCTGTCACATGCTGTGGATCATGACAGCTGACAGATGCGGTGGATCATGACGACTATCAGATGCTGTGAAGCATGACGGCTGTCAGATGCGGTGGATCATGACGGCTAAAATATTTGTACGATGCAGAGCTGTTTTTTCCTCACGTGCCCTATAGATGTTGGATGACATATCCACTAGAAGAGCACGGTGCAATATCCACGTGGCAGGGTGCACGGTGCAATATCCACGTGGCAGGGTGCACGGTGCAGTATCCATGTGGCATGGGGCACGGTGCAGTATCCACGTGGCAGGGTACACGGTGCAGTATCCACATGGCGTGATACACAGTGCAGTATCCGCGTGGCAGGGGGCACGGTGCAGTATCCACGTGGCAGGGTGCATGGTGCAGTATCCACGTGGCAGGGTTCTTGGCACAACACTATCAAATTGCATACTCAAATATGATGGTTGCTTTGTGCAGCAAGCATCGCTTGCCTGATATTTTCCGGTGTTGTTGATGTAAGAGACATCCCTCGGGTGCGGTATCAGGGCCATGCGATGGTGGCACAAGAGGATGAGATGTCGGCGCTAATGACATTCTGGGCGCGGACCCTCGGGAGTAAGCTCGCGCTTGCAGACAACGAAGAAGTTGTGGAGGTGCTGCCCGTGCCTCGCCGCATGGGCGACTGTCAGCAGCTGCGGTGTTCTCGGACAATTAGACAACTTGACGGCCACAAGCTACGTGCTCTGAGGATCCGAGTTGCCACTTGAGCTCTTTATGCTTGCCAACTTGAGTGTGAATTCATTCTGTTACAGCATCTCACTTACTTGGAGTTCCATCCATGTGTAAGCTGGCCACAGAATGCAGATGGCATGAGGCGCATCATGTCAGTTTCAATCAGTTTGAGTTCCTCACTAAGAGTTCATCCATTATGGCATGAGCTACACTTCCATTCAGTTTTATATCCCACAAGCGCGATGTGCAAATGCATTTGCTTGAATCAAGACTGTGTTCATTCGTTTGTCACTGCATTGTTATTGCTGTGCTTTTTGGAGGATCTCCTCATCAACGGAATCATGGATGCTGTGCCAGGTAAATGGCGGAATGCAAAGCATAGCGCAGACTGGTGTCACTATGCCATCTGAAATGGCGTAACGTGTAGCCCGTTACTGGGTGGAAAATGAAATTGTCAATTTATGCGCGCATCCCCTACCATAGGACTGACACGGATAGATGGATCACCGTGCACCTTAGGTAGACTGCCTATAATATTGTCAAGTTATAAAGTAGAATTCAGATATGTGATATGACACAATATTCACTAATAGTTTCGCATACGTTATTGGTTGCTATTTTACAGTACTGCCAAATTTCTTTCGAAAAATTTACAAAAATGGTTTTATTCTACGATTCTTTATAGAGCATGCAAACACACACACACAAAAATTTTTATATAAGGCGCGCGATGTCAATCGAAACTAACCACTTTACTTTGCAATGAAGGCAGCGAGGATCATTCCTGCTACCTGCATTGTTCATGCTCCGCCAAATTTGACACAATTTCGTCACCACCTGACGAAAGTGAGGTTGGCCGTTTAGACCTATCGGGCAGGCAGGATCCAACGGAACCCCTATTATTTGCATTATCATTCTATAATACGTGTAAAGAGCAGGTCGTTATATCGGCTTGATTTTTCGGTATCGATACACTCCGATATCCGGGACATGGTATCGATAATCGACACAATCGATCGATAAATGATCGATTGTTTGGGCATGTATACGGTACACGATTTGCTACATATTAAATTCAGACAATCGATAGTTCGAGGGTGATGTCACCGCCCGATAATCGGCGATTAATGCAATATATATATATATATCGATAGTATCGCGGTTATCGGAAATAATAGTGGGGAACTGTACCTTGTGGTAAATAAGAGCAACTATCAGTAGCATCATCCTACATTGGTGCACCTATGAGGTATGCTTCTTGTTATTTAGCTACGCGGATGCCGATGTGTTCTAGGCGAAAAGAAAATGTACCGTGCATATCTCGTGTTTATCCCAGCAGGCACGGGATCCCATGAGCAGGGCTCTATATGGATTTTTTCATCGGTATCGATACGATCCGATATACAAAAAACGGTATCGATAATCGGCACGGTCGATCAATAATCGATTATTTGGGCATTTAATGTATTTAATTTTTGGCGGGTTCCACGACTCAGATATGCTGAAACTATCCGAAATTGTAATGGGCCATCTGAAGCATGCCTACGGTTAATTGTCATTTTTACGTGGCATTTTGGGCGATATATAATAGAAATGTTATGTGCCGTATTGCCCGTCAAATGCTACAAACCTCCAAAAAGGGCTTTTAGCCTTGCGTTTTCATATTTTGTGTTTCTTGACAATTTCTGCGAATGTGAATGTGCACTAAGAAGCGCTTCTCGTGCCATCTCGGGTCTCTACACGTTTTTTGTAGTTTCCAAAACCCAATGTGAAAGGTGCGCACTGATCCCAACCATAAGCCGCGCGATGTGCAAAAGCTGGAGCCGATTTACCATTACAACCCTTCGCATATCTGAGGCGTGGAAGTGGCCATAAATGTTGTTCATTTGTTATTAAATTAAATATGGAACATCGAAACCTGCACAATCGGTAGTTTGAGATTGCAATCCGATAATCTGCGATAGATACGACATATCGATAGTTTCGGTTATATCGATATAGAGTCTTGATGCCCAATAGCACTTTGCGCGTTGGATATCCCGTCGCATCTGCGCAAAATAAGCACACAACGCGCATCAGTCGGCGCGCCCAAGAAAACCACCATCAAGCACAGAGTATAAATTATTGGTCTTAACGGAAGGGGATGCACACCTGCAAAATATAACTCACACATAGTAATTGCTAATATAGATTATGAGCTCGTAGCTATAAGTGGTTACCGCCTTATGTTGCCCGTCCAAAAGTTATTGCGAGCCCGGATGGCGACTTTCACATGTGACACGGTCGCCCGCGCTCCTTTGCTTTCGATTCACCTGCTGTTGGCGATTTACATTATCGCGTTTCCAACTCCCCGACGTTGCAGGCATCTAGTAGCGCTTGATGAACAAAATTTCGAATTACAGCAAGAGTGTATATATATTATTGGCGGGAGAGCATGAAAAATAGAGCTGCATATACAGTATAATATTCCTCATAATAAATACTCTCCCCATGCTCAGGCTTTGGCGATTATGGCACTTGCAACCCGTCCACTGTAAAAGGATATGTTATATGCGATAACTTATAGCGTGCCGTTGTCGTCCCAACAACCAAACGTCCATGGAATGAATAGATAGTGGGAAAGTGCATGAAGATATCTATGATTGCTGCCCCTATCGACTGAAAAAAGGCAAACGAAGTCTCGCTACAACGAACGAGGAAAGTCTTCCGGAGCCGTGGCACACCTGCATATGCGGGTGCACATTAAAGTGTCGGACATGTATGATCGAGAGCGTGATATTCGCATGGCATCGACATGTGCTTCAACGAGAGCAACGTCTAGGGCGCAAAGTGGGCCGGCTGACACTAGACAAACACCTCACGGCGAGCAGTTTTTCAACTAGGAAGGCAAAACACCAAGGTATTATAACTTTTGCAAGCAAGTTCATATGATGTTGGAGTATGTAGTAGTAGTAGTAGGTGGTCACAGTGGTCGCCTTGAGTGCGGAGGATGAGCTAGGAGGCGGTGTCAATCACAGTTCGCAAGATTTCAGAAATGGAGCCCTGCCGCTCTAGCCCGGCGTAAACCCCGACCCCTTGTGGTTAACACCCCGGCTAGAACTTTTTGCGAGCTTTGCGGTTGACACCCGCGGTTAAAATGCACGTATTTGCTGACGTAGATACTATGCCGCTTGATTTCACGCGTTCACATAGTCTATTGTTGACACGAACACGTACCTCCACTATGCGCACGCCTCGTCCTCTTTATTGCATGTTGTACCGGCGCGGGTGGCATTTTGGGGACGGCAATCGTGAATGCGGTTGGCACGTCCACACGTTTGCATTGGCAACCAACAAAGCCTTTAAACGTGAACAGCGGAAAATGTCACAGCTAAACGGCATCGTTCAATCTCTGAAGTTTCATGCTTTCAACCGCGTGTCAAATGAATCGGCACGGTAGCTCGGTAGGGGGTGGGGATGTCCCACGGTCGGTTAAAACCCCGGTTAAAACCTTTTGCGAGCGTCGAGGTTAACCGTTAACGCGTACTTAATGCGCACATTTACTACGGTATCGATTTCTCGCGATCTACGACAGTCAAAAGTCTTGTGCAATCCTGGCCTTTTGGATTCCCCCTCGTCCTCATGCGGATGCTCCTCAGTGTTTTCTTCCTCTCTCTATTAAGCCGGTTAAAGTTCCATTTATTGTCGTAATGGGAGGGGAGGAGGATATCGCTTTTCTTGTTCGCTGGGGTGGTAGGGTCGAGATTCGGTGCTTAACATTGCTTAACCGACTGTGTCCTACCGTTAAAGTGTCCGCTGGGGTGGTGGGGGTCCGGGGGGTATATCCTCCCCCTCCCCTTACGACAATAAATGGAACAGCCCTTGCGAATCACGTGTCACTCTTCTCTCTCAAGTCAGAGCCTCCGGAAGCGGCGATTTCCCCCGATTTTATCGATTAAAAAAATATTCGCATTCAACGACTTCAGCGCCCACCCTCTCTAAATAATTTTCCGCTTCCATTTTTCTTCTTGAAAAAATGGTAAGTGGATACATATTTTTTTTTCTCCTTGTTTTATCACTTTCTCCTGTTGTAATTTCTCTTCTGTTTGATATGCGCCTTGCTCGCTCTCTGCGTTTTAGCAGAGAGAGTGAGTGCGCTACCTTTTTACTAACGAATCCCAGTTGGCGCTAAGAGCCACTGGAAGCCCCTTAGACATGGGTACATTACTACTATCAGCCTCTGAGGTCGCCAGGAATGTGCTAGGCAGTATCATAGCACATCAGGAGCAGGTCCATCCGACCACGGGGGGCTTGAGATACATCTGCTGGTTTTCTGGGAGTCAGTCATCAGTAGACATTCCAGAGCCCCGGGCTCTAGTTGATGCCGGAGGACTCTCATTTGCACTTGCCAGCACCAGACCTGACATCCTTCAGCTAGTGGCCGAGACTGCCCCAGCCTACCTCATCCCACTCAGCATCCCCGTTAGCGGACCTCTCGGTGTCGCACCGCCTTGGGCGAGCGAGTGGGTGGTGAAGATCACACACCTTGACGGCATTACCTGCGGATACGACGGTCACCTACAGGATGCACAGGGCCCTCAGGGAGGGGAGGTTCATCACTCGGGGGCATGCTGGTTGAGGAGGAGAGATCAGGAGGGGGCTATGAGAGCTGGATCAGGAGCGGGTAAGGGTGGAGGAGGCTACGGAGGCGGAGGACCTGGAGGTGGACCTGGGGAGGAGGCGGAGGACCTGGAGGTGGGCTGGTGGGGGAGGAGGACATGGAGGTGGACCTGGAGGGGGAGCTGGAGGAGGCGGAGGCTCAGGAGGCGGAGGGAGCATGGGAGGCAGAGGAGGACCCGTGGGCA
Organism: Cymbomonas tetramitiformis; assembly: GCA_001247695.2. Lineage (NCBI taxonomy): Eukaryota > Viridiplantae > Chlorophyta > Pyramimonadophyceae > Pyramimonadales > Pyramimonadaceae > Cymbomonas > Cymbomonas tetramitiformis. The sequence goes on along the minus strand of LGRX02002827.1, from coordinate 5,060 downwards.
GGTCGGACCAGAGACTGCAGCCGGGGAAGCGGATATTCAAACACCAAGTTCTACATCTGCTGAAATCATCGGGCTCCGACTTCTCTTAGAGGACCAAAAGGACCACATACTAAAGTCTGTGACTCCAATGATACATGCTATTGACTCAATGGCAACGATCACGGCGGTAAATAAGGATAGGAAAACTGTCAGTGCTCGTGAGATGCTTCGGGAACCAAACCGACGTGAACTGCAGGCAGTCAGATTAATACTTGAGGAGCTTGGCTTCTACAGTGGAGAAGACCACAACAGGATCATCCTTAAATGGATAAGGGGGCATAATAATGATAGCCTTCACGATAGAGTTGATAGAGCAGCAAAGAGGGCCTCTTTCAGAAAAGGGGCAAACGCTCCCCGATTTGACCCATACGAAGAACTCCCCTATTCTCTCTTTTACATGGAAGTGCCAATTGCAGGAGATATTCGGAACCACATCAGGAGAATCCAACGCCTTACTCACCTTCATACATGGAAAGCCATGTCGTCTCAAGGGAAGTATATCAGAATGCTAGAGGACCACAACGTTACTCCCACCAAGGATATCTCAAAAGTCACAGCTAAATCTTATACAGCGGCCAGAAGCAGAGAACTTTTGGGCCTTCAAGCTTCACCCGCACGTTCACATAAGCTGGGTGTTACCGCCTCACCTGACTGCCCGTACTGCCAAACAGGAACCAAGTGCAACTTCTCTCACATTCAACTGGAATGCCCGGGCCCGGGTAACTCGCTTGTATACCTTAGAGGAGAACAAGACGATGAACTCAGAAAGCATGTGGCGGCCGAGCTTACAGGGGAACCTAAGCTGTTGAACCCAGGGAAAGGCTCCTCCTTTATAGACATTTGCTCCGAAACACTTTTTCCACTTGCTGACCTCCGCGACGAAATGAAGCGGGAGCTCTACCTCCAAGCATTGCCTGAATCGTCGGGAATGTACCGCCCATCTGCTTCCAAGAAGGGGACCATTGCTGTGACAGCACTTCCGGATGTTAACACTCAGAGCGGCAATAATGTGTACCCTGAACTCCAATATGCTAGGAAACAAGAGTTTTGGAAACTCCTGTCGTGGCACTATCTCGCAAAGAAAGAGTTTCCGTCACCACTCTCACGATATGCCACGCGTGCACATGACATTCATACATCACTTAAAGCGTGTAGAGATGAGTCGGGTGACCCCAAAAACTGCTACGCCATTCGAAGAAGCCTCCTTGACATCATCATTGACGACCGTGGGCTAAACGAGAATGGATGTGAACTGTTTTGTAACCCACTAAACTCACACCCTAGGATTCATTCGAGAAGATGTATCCCCTCAGACCAGATGAGAGCGGCCCTTCGGCCCTTTTGTGCAAATGGCATAATTGGCTTCGATGGACTTGCATATGATGCCTATGTCGACCCTATCACCAATATGGGTAGGAATGTTTATGGGAACCCCCCGTTTGACGGGAAGGAAAGATTCTCAAACTCAGCGGTTATGGCTACCTTAGAACTCGGCCATCGTGCGGCAAACACTGTGCCAGGATTTCGAGGCATCTGGATCCTCCCACTCTCTCCAAAAAATCAAGAAAAGTGGATTGCTAAAGGATTTAAGATGGTATTTAGATTTCCTCACAACACCATTCCTTTCATTCCACACGGCTACTGGACGGGGGATGACCCACATGTTCTCCCGGGTGGAGGATGTTACAAAGATGATTTCTCAGATGTTTGTATTATTGCCATTGATAGCCCTCCGAGCCAAGACTTTCCTGCTCATGACTGGAGTGGGACGCAGAAAAAGATTGCAAGGTGGTACATCAATGTCCTTCCTGAGAAGAAGATTACTGACAGAAGACTGAACTGCACCGGAGTTGACCCCGAGATCTGGCAGGAAGTCCTGGGTGAAAGGAAACTTGTCATCCCCGACAGCCTCTGCCCGTGGCCCCTCTCGCAGGAGAGCCGCCAGAGTGCCCACCCAACAGAATACTACGGAGGACACTGTGACACGTCCTACACGAACAAGGACAACAAACCATTTGCGGGGACTGTAACGTGGCCCAAAGAACTTACATTGATGGGATACCTTCCGAAGCACTTTGGACAGGTTCTTAGCACCATAGGGGTTCACCAGAGAAGACTGAAGCCTCTCCTCAAGAAGCTTTCCAGGCTGTGCAGATACCACACCCGCATTAGACGTGACGCCTTCCTTAATGGTCATGCTAGGGTCGAGATCCATGACCCTTTCAGAACCACTCTTAGCCGAATTACGGGTATCACTGAAGAAGAAGCTGTTGAAAGAGCAAAACATGTTCTTCCCCTGACCTCCCTTGAATGACTATCATTTCCACCCTTTCTCTTCTCTTCATTCAGGTGAACACTTTATTAACACTTCCCCCCTCCCTCCCCCTCTTGGTAGGAGCCCCCCTCCTACCTTAGCCCCTCCACCCCCACCCTCCGCCCCTCCGCCCCCGCCTTCCCGACCCTCCACCACCGCCCTTCCTCCGCCTCGCTTCCGCCCTCTTTTTCCATCACAGATGCAGCCTCGCTCCACTTCCACCTCCTCTGCTGCTTCTCCGCCGGCACGACCTTTTTAGCGCTCTGCGTAGTTTTGCCATGCCGCGGTTTCCTAGGTTGATCCGACCTAGATGAGCCCTTTGGGGCGCGCTATGAGGATGATTTCAGCTCCCTCTGTTCTACAGTTGCCTGCTTGCAGGATTACAGCGGACTCATGACATTGTCATTATTCTCAGCGTAAATGTTATATTAAAAAAATATCTGTGGAAGTTACGTCACAGTTTATCCGCTCTTCATACGATAGTTTTTCAACCACGTGGTTTCGGTTCAGCGTCTTAGAATTCACTCGTGACTTTTCTGTATCAAATCGATATGATGAACTTTTGCGACATCATACTGTATCACTTTAAATTTGTCCCTAGAGCCTGAAAAGTTGTGATCCGGGGAATGCTCACGTCTTGCGCTTTGTCTTCCCAGTACAGAATCGGCTTCGAGGCTGAAACAATCAGGTGCGTTCGCCTCAGTAGTCCAGAGAGACCACCAGGCGTCCAGATGCGTGGAGCATTCTTTGCGGTCTTCAAACTTTGCACTGCAAACGTTCAATTTGGCACCGCGTCCATCTCCAGCACTTTCCATTCGGGAAGGTTGGCTCGCAGTGCTACTGTCAATCGCATCTACCCTTAGTGTGCAAATTGTTGTGAACATTATCATCGCTGAGGACAGAAGATTTACGGTCATCAATCTGCTGCTAATGTGGCGTATATCGCACTGCCCTGCGAGCGGCCCCTTTCCGTAAAGAGCGGGGAAAGTGCGACGTTGCAGTTTAACTCGATTTAGAGAAGAAGTGTGACTTGAAGGCATCAAGCTTGGCACACATGGCCGCAGCAGCAAGGTGTACTCCATGTGTGCAATGTAGCTTTGCATAGTGAGCCAAAGAAGTTTGCCTCGATGCCCTTCCGCAAAACTGGTGCGCGTCAGACAGGAAACACACTCAAAGTGGAAGCTTTCATAACTTCTCAGGATAAGGACTCCCAGGATGACGAGAAATGATCGAAGAGGCCACTGAGGTTTGCTGCGTGGCTGGTGCGGTGGCTGGGGCAGTGTGGCGGCGACACCTGCTGCGGATGCGGGCACGAGTGTCGAGCTGCCAGATCTCTCAAGGCTGCGATGCGGGCAGCGCGTGGAGGTTTTCTGGAAGGCGGAGAAAGAGTGGTTCCCGGGGTTGTGGGTGGCGGACGCTGGGCGAGGGGAGGGGGCGGGCGCGGGCTGTGGGGTCTTGTACGAGGACGGGGAGAGTGAGACGGTGCGAGTCCCACGCCAGCGCCACGTCGATGCCAATAGCCCCACGTGGCAAATCGTGACCAGTTGCAGCGGCCGTGCGTCGGCAGTCAACGCACAAAGTGCGGCATGGCTTGCCATGTGTGAGACAGGGTAGTAATTGAAAGTTGACGCAAGGTGAGGCGCATGAGGGAGGCCACGTGTCCTGCGCCGCGAGTGATGCTACGAGTCGGGCGGTCTCTCTGGGGAGGTCATGATCTGAACCTCGCGCACCATAACCTAAGTCCTGAATCTCGGTGTGCGCACGCCGGCCGAGGGGCCTTCAGTGCGCTGTGCTGTCAGTGGTGATGCCGACCTTTTGGCGCACCACGCGGCCATCGGCAGAGCTGACCCGAACGACCGCGAACATCCGATCCGCAGGGCGATGGTGTTGTCAGTGGACATGCTGTGGTCTGAGCGTGACAGCCCCAGGGACTGTTGCGCCCCATGTCGGGATGAACGATCTTCCACAAACAGTCACGAAGGGCCATGCGATAGGCGAATGCTTGAGAGGCTGTATGTGAAATTGGTGTCGTCACGTGGACGATCGTGCATCTTGACGTGGTGCGCAACGTTCTCCGGTAATGGCACACCCCGAGCTATCGTTTGCACTTCACACCTATCAGATCGGGTCACCAGCAACCTGCAGTCGCAATGTCAACGACGACACAATAGCGTTCGGCATGCGGTCCCATGCTGGCCTCTGCACGTCATGATATCGCCTGCAGTGCTGGCCTCTGCACGTCATGCTATCACCTGCAGTGCTGGCCTCAGCACGTCATGCCATCGCCTGCAGTGCTGGCCTCAGCACGCCATGCTATCACGTGCAGTGCTGGCCTCAGCACGTCATGCTATCACTTGCAGTGCTGGCCTCAGCACGCCATGCTATCAACTGCAGTGCTGGCCTCTGCACGCCATGCTATCACCTGCAGTGCTGGCCTCAGCACGTCATGCTATCACCTGCAGTGCTGGCCTCAGCACGGCATGCTATCACCTGCAGTGCTGGCCTCAGTACGCCATGCTATCACCTGCAGTGATTGCCTCTGCACGTCATGCTATCACCTGCAGTGCTGGCCTCTGCACGTCATGCCATGCTATCACCTGCAGTGCTGGCCTCAGCACGCCATGCTATCACCTGCAGTGCTGGCCTCAGCACGCCATGCTATCACCTGCAGTGCTGGCCTCAGCACGGCATGTTATCACCTGCAGTG
>LGRX02002826.1:0-42224 GCA_001247695.2 Cymbomonas tetramitiformis | reverse complement strand
GGAAACAAACAACGCAGATGGCACATAACCTACTTGGGACGACATGCATTGTCGTCGATCAAGCATGTGGTAATGCGAGGAAGCAGACAACGCAGAAGGCACATAACCTACTTGGGACAAAATACATTGTAGTCGATCAAGTGTGTGGTGATGCGGGGAAGCAGACAACGCAGATGGCGCATAACCTTCGTGGGGCGACATACATTGTAGTCGATCACGCGTAGTGATGCGAGGAAACGGGCTGTAACGCAGATGGCACATAACCTCGTGGGGCGACGCCACATTGTAGTCGATCAAGCATGTGGTGATGCGAGGAAGCAGACACCGCAGATGGCACATAACCTACTTGGGGTGACATACATTGTCGCCGATCAAGCATGTGGTGATGCGAGAGAGAGGAAAGACAGCGCAGATGGCGCATAACCTACTTGGGACGACATACATTGTAGTCAATCAAGCATGTGGTGATGCGAGGAAGCAGACAACGCAGATGGCGCATAACCTACTTGGGACATTGTAGTCGATCAATCCTGTTGACACCGTCAGATCTTACGCGGCGGTCGCCCTTGAATATTGGAGGTTTATTTGTTGAGTTATCATTAAGTGGAAGTGTTAGTCCGAGTGTTCATCAACTTTGGACTGGGTGAGGCTAAGAAGTGGGGCGCACGCTGATAAGGAGAATGAGCAACAAAGAGATAATCGTGATCAGCAAAATCAGGATGTTGGGGACATAGGTGTACAGAGAGTCCATCCGCAGCATCGCAGCTGCAGTCGTAGACTTCACAGTGCGCACAACCTGTGACAACAGTGCCCTGGGAGCAACGTCATGCACCTTTTGACACTAAATCACACGGGCGGGTCGTACCATCATGTCGCGCGAAGCACCCCACCCCAAACAGCATGCATGCCGAGCACATTAGCAACGCCACACTTCTCACGGCCACGCCCTGATCAAAAGCAAGAACGCACCGTGTATTCATCACATCTGCAAACCATTACCAAACCACACCACACATCATAAACCCACAATATCAGTATTCTTCAGCCAGACTGACTCATACAATGCCCCTGGAAGTATCCCTAAAAGTCAGTTGTTCTGTGGCTCAGTCTTCAGACAAAGCTTTGGATCACTGTGGTACATGCATTACACAATAATGCTGGAAGTAGTGTAGCAAATGGACAGTGAAGATATACAAGCAAGCCAAGATAATGCCATGGGAAAGGTGCGGGGCATCCTGGGCACTTTTGGTCCCAGCAGAGGTGAGTGGCCAAGATAGAGTTTGTTGTTGAAGTTGTTAGAGCCCATGCATTTAAAGGGTTTAAGGTTGTATGGGTTTTAGGGTTTTAACTGTGTAAACAGATCCATTCAATATACAGTTCTGATACCGAGGAACGCAAGTTTATGCATAGTAATGTATCGTGTCCGGGTAGTACTTCCAGGGTAATTAGCGGTAAATTATCTGAATAATTGCCTAAATTGACTGAGCACCTCACTAAGATGGGCCCAACTTTCCTCCATAGCATTTTACCTGGGTATTATTTCCTGAAGGTAATTCCCGGAAATGTGCCATTTTCATTTCTTGGTAAATCACAGAAATCTGGTACTTTCATCACCTGGGAAAATACCATGTGAACACATGTTTGTCCAAGTATGAACATACCTTATTTGGGAAGATTGATCTTCGGGCGGAAACAAGCACAATGAACACCATTTAGTTAGTGTCATCTTAAAAAGTGTGTCATTCCCAAATCTGGTAAATCTTGTTGGTGTTTTCTACCGAAAACAGATAGGGTTTTAGAGTTTTAGAGATTTTGCATGTATATGTGTTTCGAATTGCTTATTAGTTATTTTGGCTCAAATTTGGATCAATTGTAGCTCACTTGTGCACACAACTGTCAAGTTGCCGCAACTGGCATAAGGATAAGTGCTGGTTGCGAAACCACCGTCACAGTTGGAACCCTTAATTATCAAACTCTGATACCGAAATGTTTAAATTGGAGTGAAGTACAAGTATAGTGGTTTCTCTTTCAGCGGACAGAGAAGTCGACATTTACTGACACTGGCAGATCGAGACGTGACAGTGGAGAGATGACAGTGACAAACTAGTATCTACGATCAGCAGCAAGTGAAGTCGTAGCTCCGTCTGTCCGTACATTGCATGAAGTTCATTTTTAAACAAACGAAACTTTATGCAAGGTAAAATAGTCAAACATGCTGTGCGAGCACATTATAACATTTAACATTGAAAATGGTTCCACAGGTCAAGACTGAGGGTTCACAGTTGCTTGGGAGGCGGAACGTCACCTGACGAGTTCCAAGTCGCAGAAAGCGAGAAGCCGCTCAGAGGCACGGAGCATGCCCAGGAGCGGTTCATGTTGGCAGTCCAGCAGCTTTCTTATTAGCAGATGAGCACTCTTGCTACTAAGCTGGAAGAGCTAGTGTAAAGTGGTAAGGTGGAACGCATTGAGGAGGTTGCGGGGAAGGTCACAGGACCTAAGTGGCCGGCGCTCACTAGCGAAGAGCTGGCAGAGCTGGATTACGTGGAGCACATCAACCCGTTTCCTAAGCGGCCAACAAAACTGGAGTATAGCGACATGTATGCCGGTCCCGTACGACTTGTATGGTTTGTGCACGTTCGGCCAGCTGACGAACAAATCTACCTCTTCACTGGACCATGCGTACAACATGCCCACTCCAATGATGCCTTTTCTGATCGACGCAAATAAATGAGGTCTATGAGGACCTCTGGACGGAATTCTTCGAGATCTCACAGCACGCATGATGAGCTACAGGAAGCCTTCTTCCGGTGGGCCCACACCAAGGGTGGTAATTAGTTTCATTTTCGTAACCGGTTTTGTAATCGATTCGATTAGCTTTATTACGTAATCGATTTGATTGTCAAATTGTTAGGCTCTTAACACTGGTGTTTGTTTTTGAGTTTGAAAGTAATATCCAATTAATCACAATTGTTTGCCTGAAATCCAAATTGATTTGATTCCAATAATCGATTAATCAGACAATTACTTTGCAAAATCACAAATCGATTACCACCTTTGGCCCACACTACTGTGCAAGGTATGTATTGTCATCTGTGCAACCGACACATGCAGCATGTTGCAGTTGCATGTTGAGCAGGACGCGAACCATGGCAGTGTCGACAACGGAGCCGTCTCCGACTTTCTGGAGCCTAATGTTTTCTTGCCAGAGACGCAGCAGGCTGGAGGCTTCTTAGTGTTGCTATGCGGCAGCAAAGCAGAAGCTCTGTGGGTGCGCGAGACGGTCACCAATAACATCTTGCATCGCTTGGGAATTGAGCGGCACGAGAAGAAGGGGGGCTGGGAGGTGATTCAGCTGGTGGAGCACCTGAGGCTAGAGGGACACGGCGCATGCAAAGTTCTGTGTCACTTCAACTGGGATCGGAAAGATCCAAGACGGAGCCAGGAAACTCCTCAGCATGGCAAGCCGGGAGAAGCGGTGCGCTCCAACGCGGGAGCTAGATAGCCCGATTCAATGGGCCATGCCATTCGGTGTACCTCGGGGGTCCCGCTGAGTTTCTATTTACGATAGCCTAATTGGGTGCGGGCCAGCCGGAAGGGCTGGGGGGGCAAAGGTGATGAAGCTCACAAGGACCTGGAGTGGTGGCTACGGATGCCGGTCGACGGAAAGTGGCACGGCGCAATACTTGCTTGGCACACCTAGCCCCATTACGGCTTAGTACCTACACACGGACGCCTCTATGTCTCTCCGCTTGGGATGCGTCCTAAACCTACGAGAGCGGGCTAGCTACCACATCATGTTTCGGCGACAATCGGCCGGCGAGTCATAAATAAAGAGCTAACAATTTGTCAACATGGTTCTGACTGGCTCAGTTTCTTCGATAGCAAGAGCGGATTCTTCTGTCCAGGCAAGACTCCTCAGCTTGAAGTCTCGAGAGCCAAGCCAAGAGCCAAGAGCCAAGGTGGTGAGACTTGTTCACACCTAGCAAGCTAGGAGGGTCCGAGCTGCTAGGACCCTTCAGCTGGAAGCCAGTAACATTTCGCATCCCAGGCCGTCCGCTTAGTTCTTCGTAGTCGCGGTATGCTTCGTCCACGAGTTACCACTTACCGGGGTGCCTAGTACCAGCCTCCACCAGTGGTGCCCTAAAGACTGCGCATGCGGGTGGAGGTTTCCTGGAAGGACGATGAGGCATGAGGGTACTCGGGACAACGACAACAGCATCCGGGGACCGTTGCCACGTCACCTATGATGACAGAGATGAGGAGGACCCCATGGTGGAAGAGGAAAAGTATCCCTTTTTGCTCTTACCTCAGCATAGGGCACGTGACGTCGCTTCGATTCGATGGGCAATCCTGGGAACCGGATATTGCGCGCGATCAAGCTTACGGACGATGCCGATATCGCCACAACATTACGTTTCGGCGGGGGATACGCCACAAGTCTATGCAAGTTATACAGGACCAAAGTTAGAGAACACGCAAAATAGAAATAGAGCAAGAGCCACGGGGGCCACAACCCCCACACCCAGGAGTGGAACCCTGCAGTTGGGGATCGGTGGCGCGCACTTGGGCGAGCACCTGCGGGATGCAAAGCTTGCGATGCACACTGCTTTGGCACGCCCCACGCAGGCCAACTACAAACCAAACACCGGGCCCTCGTGCACTTTTGTTAGGGTCAGCGGCTCCATTAGAGGTTGCCTGCCACAGAGGAGTCCGAGCTCCTGTGCATGGGCTGGATGCGGAGGCAGGGTACCGTGGCGGTGAGCAGCATGCAGCCTCACCTCCATCTGCGCCATTAGCAATGCCCATGAGAACTTTGGGCTCGACACGCTGGCACAAGCAAGGGCAGCTGGTGGTGCGGATGTAGAAAGACGTGGCTTCCTTGCAGGTCCACAAGGCGGCGCAGGTGGGGTTCCCAAGCTGGAGATAGAGAGGGCGCGGCTCCTGTCGGAAGCACTGGTCACATTGCATGCACAGGCGCCGTTGCACAGCTGAGGCAACAGCCGTGAGGAGTTGCATCTGTCCCTTCACACCTAGAAACAAACGTTTCCCTGGACAGACTGTGTCTGAGTGGCTTAAGATATGAGGTTGTGTGTCTACACATACGGTGGTGGCCTTTCGAACCTTTGGCCGGCACAAAACACGGGTTGGCCTGCTGCAGCAGGACGTGGCCTGGACACGCAGGCAAATCACTTTTGTGCTGAGGAAATGGGAAGGTTAACAGCAGGTGAGGGCCAAAGGGAGGCTCTGGTGATCCTAGCAACGGCGGTGAAGGAGTTGGTCGAGCTCTTGAGTTTTGGCTGGTGAAGCCCAGCCACAGACAGGTTTCGGCGACTCCCTTGGGGGAGCCGTTCACAATGGCCGGGGTCCCTTGGGGACGATTGGCTAAAGGCATGCCCTCGGGGCAACCTTCTCATGCCTCTGGAACAAAGGGGGGCATAATGCAGGGCGCAGCATCCAGGAGGAAATTTATGAAACTTACGAAATTATGCCCATCAGAAATAGCGGCATTATTTTTTGCAGCCTACAATAGCAAATAGTAGCATATAACAGTATTATATGATCTGTTGAATTCCGAGCTAACAGCCTCCGGTCGCCAGCTGGAACTAGGATAATAATCATGCAATGCCTTCCAAGCGCATCAAGAGTACAAAAAAATATGCACCACAAGGTTCACAAATGAACATCATTTTCTCGGTCACAATAATCCTGGTCCCTCAAAGTGAACAACATATGGATCCAATATTGCAGCGCACATCTCCAAGAGCCTCTAAGGAGCTTGGGGCGCCAGTGTGAGCGTCACGCACTTGAGCTTTTTCAGTCGAGATAACGGAACAGTTTTGGACTTCGTCCTCAAACTCAGCTTGTCCTCTTGGGTGATGGTGATCTGAGTTGGACTTATGTAGAGCATGTGCAGGGTATCTGTAGACTCCTGGAAGTGCGTGAAGCGAGCAGCCTGCAAAGAGTTCTTGGAGATAGGATGCATCACTGAGCTCTCTGAAAATTTTCAAGGGAAGCAAACGTCACCCGGAACCAGCGCCCGATAGTCAGTGGGAGGCGCAGTTAGAAGTAGTACAAAGATGGCGGCGAGTGGAATTAAGTGCGTGCAAGGCTTGTGTAGTCCATCAAAGCCGAAGGCCTTCAAGACGGTCCTAGTTATTAAAACTGCTAAGGGCAAACGAATGTGATACTGCTGTAGTAATATCAAAGAAGTTATGCCTCACCCAGGCGGCTGCCATAATAGTGAATAAAGGAGACACAAAAAGTACCTTACCTCAGTCCTATCCCCCTGGACTTGTGCCAGCTGAAATGAAAGAGAGGTGCAAAGCTGTAAGCAAATTGTATAGAACTGTAGCGCTATGGAGCATTAGGCGAGCTCTGGCCACTTGAGAGGCAAGTGGAGACCCGTGTTCCGGGCAATCAACAAGCACCCAGTCTGATTAAGGAGACTCTGATTCTTACATTGCTTGTAGCACACGGTTTGATGGAGGAGTCTGTGATTGTCGCATTGCAGCACATAGTCTGATCATGGAGGAATCACATTGTAGCACATACTAAGTGTGAAAATCTCCACGAGGTAGGTCCCGGCAACTCACAAAAGCATTATTAGACTGCATGCAACGCTCTCGCCAGGCATCGTCATCAAGTTTAGAATTTCAACTTGCATGTTTGTCAACAGGTTGTCTGGGGAGTTAGCAGCGCAGTCACCTTTACTTGTGTCTTCACTTGTAACAAGCGGGGGGAAGTTCCACGCCAGCTTTCGCACAAGCCAAGGGATTCCGCCAGACTTGTTTGACTGATAGAAGTTGTATTCAAATGTCCTCAGTTTGAAATATAATTTCACTCTGTCCCAATGCTTCACATAAAGTTGCTCTCCATCCGGTGGTACAGCGAAATTCACATCTGCCGATGATTCACTGGCATCGTCTTCAAGCTTTGGCTCCTCTGTCACGTCGGTTGGGCTCCCGAGCGAGACCCCGACAGCCTCTTGTTGAAACCCCGATTGACGTTTTACATCGCACGATCGCCCGAACCCACTTTGTGCCACCTTAGCAGGCGTCACGTAATTCTTTTGTTGAATAGGATCCAGCGACTGCTCAGGCAAGATTCCACAAGATTGTAATACTCGCTGAGTGGAAGATTCTGAATCCAGGTAGTGTTCAAGGTCTTCTTGAGTACTGGCGAATTGACTGGCGAATTGACTGTCGAACTCCCCCCGGGGAGCAAGTGCTGGCCCTCTGTCGAAATAAACACTAGCATCACTCAGGAGCGCGACTCACTCAAAAGGTCGCAGTAGGGCACAAACTGCAAGTGTTTTGGGACAACTTATCTGCTCTCATCACAAGAAATCAACAAGGAATATACATGGTCAATATCCTGATCTAAGCAGGCAAGTTTACACGTAAAGGCGCTGTTACTGAAACCTGGCGAACTCCTCGACAGTCGCTGAATGGATGTTGAAGATAGTACGTATCATCACAAGAAGAGCTCACAATCTCACTATCACATATTTTGTATTCACTACCGACAGGAAAATCAAATGCCCAAAGGATAGAGACGGGCCAGGGAGGGGTTAGTTGCAGTTTCCGCGGTCTCAAGACCTGGATACGACGTTGTCTTGTTTTGGTCTCCGTTGATCCTGAGGCAAGAAAGTTTGTGACTCCGGGCAGTCTGGAGCTTCCATATTACCAACTTGAAAGCCGCCAGTAGCTGTGTGCAGAACTGGAGTAATGCCGACAAGGTCTTCTCTATCGGAATTGATGTCGCGCGGAGTGGTGCTAGTAGGAGTATCAGGTGGGTTTGTGTACGAGGGTAGGGTGTTGTCCAAAGATTCCAGCGGTGCCTTGTCATGTTCACCTTTTTCCATAGAAGGCAGTGGGTCGGCGGGAGCTTTCATGTCTCGAGTAGGCTGTTCATAGTTCCTTCCCTCTTCTCCCTGAGCATCATCCTTATCCGACGTCGGAGTGTCGGAGTGGCGATTATTCATAGTAAGGGGGATTTGCTGTAGGGAATAAGGTATTTCTCGATACACTGTTACCACTTAGGACAGTAACTGTGCGTTTACAAGCGCTCGCCTTGTGTGACGGCTGGTGTTTCGAGAAATATGGAATATTTCAAGACAGGCCGTCCAGTAAAGGCACCTGTAAAATAGCAACGAACACACCAAACTCCGCCGCACACCTTTGACCTTATCAGTTAAGGGTCACAGGGTGCCAGAAGGTTTCAAACCATTTTTCTGGAACTAAATTTCATAATAAAATCCATATTTAACCAATACATAAAGTAACTAACTTTCAAAAAATCTTAGAGGCGAATTTTGCAACATGACCCCCTATTTTTATTGGTTAGGATCCAAGAATGGTGAGTCAACGTGATATAAAAAAAACCTCGGGAAAAGTTATCACGTCATTTTCGAGAAATATTTTTTATAAAATCAAATAGTGATAATTTAGTACATGTGTTACGGTGACACAAGCGCGCCACACGCATATGCGTGTTTGTTCCAGTACAAGCGCGCCAGGCGCGCTTATGCTGGTTCAATTGTGCCGAGTACAAGCGCGCCTGGCGCGCTTGTACTGAAATAAGCACGCATATGCGTGCGGCACGCTTGTACCGTAACATATATGTTATACCAGAGGTAGTTGTCCCCAAATCGGCACTGTCCCCAAATCGGCACCGAGTCTGTTAACTATGGAAAGTGCAATGTATCAATGGTTAATTTTCGGTTTGGGGGGCATGATTTTCGAGGATTTTCGAGCATTATATCCATATATCACCATATATATGTGATATTTCACTATTCTTTATGATTTTATATATTCCTCTCAAGCCCCTTTTTATAGCGATACCCAGTAGTATTGTACTTCGACATATTTATACGTCGCACGTTGCATTTGAATAGTCTCATTCCGTTGCCAGACCGACAGATTCGATAAAAAAAAACTGTTTTACACGATGGACGATTATGTTTTCTCAATGTTTTCCCAGCCTAATCGCGCCTCGTGAAAGCATGAAAATGCCATGTGTTTGAAGGAGGCTAACTTCCGTTCTAGTGATCTATTTTCGTAACATGTATAAGTTTTCTGGACCGTTTTTCCACGGCCTTTTGAATGGTGCCTATTGGACAACCCAATTCGTCATAGAATACGAAATATATATGCATGAATTATACCTTGTTTCGTTGTTACATGTGTAGTCTGGGTGCCGATTTGGCGACATCCGACATGGCTCTTTATATAGGAGTGTATTCAACCGTATAGATCTTTTCGGGAACTTAATATTTTTGCATGCGATTTTTTGGGCGCTGTCAAGGACTCGTATGTGATGCATAGTATCAACGGGCTTGTGATTTGGTAAAGCATACGATATATATATCGATATTCTAAAAGGGTGCCGATTTGGGGACAACTACCTCCATTGTTAAAGAAAACCCCGACAAACGTGATTTTGGTTGTGATTTTAGAATGGATACTACATTTACAAAAATGTTAACAAAAATTACAAAGAAAGGATATCAATTCGTTAATAAAGAAATAGACAATAATGGGCATTTTGAACAATACTTGGATACCATACATATTAAAGACTCCCCTTCACATATAAAAACTAAACAAATTGCGAGAAGACCCAGTCAGAAAACAGACAGGAAGCACTGCAACGCTCAGGGTTTCGCACTCAGAATCTCTCTCAACAAACAGAAGATATAATATATATAGTTCTAGTATGCTGAGTGTGATGCGAAATGAGCTAGTGTGCTCTGTCTCATGTGACAACCGAACTCGATCAGAGGAGATGACAATCAGGTCAGTGAAGTAGTCAGAGGTGTCGAGCCGTATCGGTGATGACAGCGGTCAGGTCGAGTCGGTGATGACTGCGGTCATGACGGGTCGGTGATGACAACTCTGATGACTGAGCTCGGACTGAATGTCAACTCCAGCACACCACCTCGAGTGAGGTGGTCAGACCAATAACCAATCAAACCAAGATACATGCCACTAATCCAGTGCCAGAACCAAAATCCAGAAAGATGATGGAAATGGTGGAACTGCAGTCACACCGTGTCAGGGCTGAAACCCCCGAAAAGCTGGTCCGTAGACCTAACGTCCTGATACGGTCAGTAATCTGTTCCTGGTGCCACCCTGCTGTCGGGGGAATAGTGATGTGCCATGTCTCTAGAGGTCCACACACCGTGGCTGCAAGCTATCCGGGGTGCTTCGTCAGGGGTAGGACAAGAAGTGCCGAAGCAGGTCCAAATCCGCCCGTCACCGGTAAGACTTACTGCAGAGGGAGAATGAAGGAAGAGATCATGACTGACAGCAGCGGTGGCTCTTACGGTCGGAACAGACACTGTAGTGATACGGTGACTATGCAGTGCAGCTAATATCATAGAGTGAGCTCGGAATATCAATGTATCCATATACACAAATGCATTAATGAGTGCCATATCATTTTCTATCTAGTACAGTGATTCAGATTCTAAGGAAACAGTAACTAACATAAAGTAACCAGCCACAAGTAAGTTTGAATATAAGCCAGTACCTGCAAAGCACAGTCAGCTACACAAACAACCCAAAACAGGAAAGCAGGAAAACAAGGTGCTCACAGTCAGATCATGCTGCTGCTTTCTGAGTACCAGTAAATCATTTCTGAATAACTGTAGCCTGAGCCTTGCCCATGGCCATATATTGCTGGAACATCTGGATAAAGTAGGGTTGCATGTCCTTGACTGGAGGAACTGGTTTTGTATAAGGGGGTGCCAGGCTCCGAGGTGATGGGACTCTGGCACACCGAATCCAGTTCAATCTGACAAAGTCTCGGAGAACATGAAATCTGATAATCACATGCTTCACCTTCTCGGAGAGGAGGTGATGCTCAACAATAGATCTGCATGCATCATTATCCAGTAGTAGAGGAATAGGTAACTCCAGGCGGGGCTGAGCTGAAGCTGTACTGATATACTCTCTGTTTCGGTTGTTCTGGAATCTGAGGGGATTGATTTCATCTGTACTGAGCTCATCAGGAATTGTAGGAGAGTTTGGGCGAACTGAGGTCAGGCCGTCTGCTGGCTTGTTTTGTTTTTCAAGCAGACGCCTGAGCACTGAGGATGTCTGGAGGGAAGGCATGTCAAAGTGAATGTCTGTAGCTGCTCTGTCAAGGTACTGAATAGCGTGGTCAAGATCGGAATCAAGGGGCTGCTGGGTATCAATACGGTGAGTAATAGAACCAAATATCTCAGTGAGCATAAACATCAGTGACACCAACCGCTGAGCTGCCGTACTGGCTGCAACATACTCTGACCCTGTGGAGGAGACCTCAGTAATGGTCTGCCTCCCTGAGTGCCACTGCAAGATCATACCAGCCAGGAATATCACGGAGCCAGAATAGGACCGGGCATCATTCTCTAAGTCCCTGGCCAGGTCAGCATCTGAATAACAGAACATGGTGATGACCTTGACCGGAGTCTCGGGATAGTAGAATGCCAGAGAATAGTGAGCCGTGCTGTCCATATACTGCGCAATTCTGATAAGAGCCTTCATGGACTCCTCAGAAGGGCATGATACAAACTGAGCCAGATAGATTACAGGATAGTAGCAATCGGGTCGTGAGCCACGGGCCAGCCATAGCAGTGAGCCGAGGATAGATCTGTAGCTGGGGACAAGGGACAGGTCTGGATCTGCTGGTTTCTTGATGATGAGCTTCGGGTCCATAGGGGTCCTGTAGGAATGAGCTGTGATGTTGTTGTTGGCCATCAAGTCCTTGTTCTGTCTGGACTGGCAAAGGTAGATACCAAGCTGATCCTGCCTGACTCGCATCTGGAGAACCGAGGTGACCTCTCCGAGATGCTTGGTCAGAAACCTGGCTCTGAATGCTGCCCAAAAAGCATTCTCAAGCTCTGTATTGGCGACCAGTATGAAGTCATCCACATAGACAACACACATGGCCTTGACCAAATCAGTGTAGATGAAAGATATACAGCCATCATGAGAGGACTGTCTGAATGTCACATCGCCGAACATAAAGCTGAGCATGAATATCTTAACCAGTCTCTGCCAGGAAGCACCAGCCACCTTAAGGCCATACAGTGCATAGTACAGTAAAGCACCACCGAACCCCTGATAGGTGTAACCACCTGGAAATGATACCCATACTGGAACATCCAGCTTAGCATTCATAAAGGCCTGGGAGACATCGAAGTGGCTCATCTTCAGACTGAAGATGCTGCCGAAGATGAAGGCCAGTCTGAAGGCATAAAGCTGAGGTGTGGTACAGGTGGTCTCCCACGGAAGGTAGCCGTATGTCTGCTTACCATTAGCACACAGTCTGGTTTTGAAGATCTGCCGTGTGCCGGATGGTGCTGAGGGGTCTGGTTTGAAGGGTCTGGAAAACACAAAGAGAGTGGTCAGGCCTTTGGTACCCGAGGGAAGGTGCCCCGGGACCATTTTATTGTCGGCGGCCAGACCAGCCACTTCGGCATCCATAGCCTCCTGCCACTGAACTGCTTCTGGGGTGGAAAGTGCCTGCTTGACACCATGGACTGGTTTGAGCTGGGGTGCAGAAATATTGAACATGTGCACCACCAACTCTCTGGGTCCTGATCTGATGAAACTGTCAGAGGTGTACTGCTGTGGAATGTACTCGGGGCGGACATCTCTGCTGGGATCATCGGAGAAGGGAAGGAATGGAAGGCGGCAGCATGGGTGGACGGAAAGGTGACGAGGGTAGTAGGAAGGTCCATATGCCAACCATAGGTAGACTCGGGAGTAGGCTCAAATATTACACCATAAGGTGTGTTGCTGCCTCTATCGGTGGAGATAATGATAGCGCCATATGATGGGTGCCTGCGGCTCTCTCGGGCTCTGACAACTGTCCAGATCGGATAGTGCTCATTGACCGAGACGGTCTTCCTATAGTGTGCGACATACACCAACAGGTGTCTGTAGTAGTGTGTACCGTCGGGTGTGGACTTGACATAATGTACCACGTCAGTCCAGGTATTGTCCCTCGACGGAACAGAGAGAAGCACACAGCCGTAAGATTGTCGGTCGGAAGTGCAGTAGTATGAGCTGATCCCGATGATGCTGGCATAGGTACAGTCGAGTGTCTCTGAGAAGGGAGATGGCATGATAAAGGTAGCATCAACCTGTCTGTCAGCTGCCATAGTGTCTGGGAATGCTGACATAGATCTGCCCAGGTGCTCATAAGTAGGTATCCAGTGTGGCTTGCCCACAAGATGTACTGTGCCGTCGGAGGTATCTAGGATTTTGTAGGCATTAGAGCCCATAGAGATACCAACCATACGGCCTGCCCATGATCTGTACTGAAGTTCTGATGAGATGCCTGGCTGTCTGCTGTTCCTCTGCTGACTGTCCATAACCACATAGCAGTGTGCACCAAATGCACGGAGACGACGGTACTGAAAGTGATGACCTGTCATAGTGTGGATAGGAGTAGTCACCACTTCCTTGTGTGGTGTAATGGACCACAACAAGGCACCATGCTTAGCCGCAAGCGGCCAGTAGCTGAGGTCGAGTCCAGAAGCTGTAAGGATGGACCGGATCATACGGGACAGGATGCCAGTGACATTCTCCGCATAGGGATTGTCCGTATGGACTGTGGGAGAAGAGGTCTGGTGGATAATGCCATGCTGCTGATAAGCTGCCCGGCATTTGGCATCTGCCATCGCAGGTGCACAATCAGTCCTCAGCACCATCTCGGAGTCTGAGACTGTAGAGGTGGACAAGAATAGCTCATCAATGCCGTAGGAGAGGGATCTGGTATAGCCAATGAATCTCAGGAGACATACGTAGTAGTCTGCCTTAGAGGCAACGGTGAACACAAATAGGTATCTGGTGGAGATGTCAATGAAGTGGATACGGTATCTGTGCCCATTGTAGCCAATGGGTGAGATGGGGCCTGTCATGTCTGAGGCCCATTTCCGGGCTGGCTGTTGCTGACTGGTACGGAGTCGGTCTCTGCTCGGGGCTGGTTTCTGTTTGAGGCCCGTCGTAGCACAGACTGCACACCACTGAGAGCAAGTGGTAAGTGAAGCAAGAGCTGCTCTGGAACACTGTGGTCTGCCCAAGTCTACCCCTGGCATATCGTAGAGACGGAGGATACGGGTCATCGAAGCATGCCCGAGAGCATCATGCAGCTCAACAGGAGGACTGACCCTGATCGGGGTGTGGCGGTCTCGGTAGAGGATGCAGATGGGAAAGGGTGTGCCATCGATGAAGACCCGACCAGGTCCACCGTCAGAACCAGCTGGGGTGAGAGGGTGTGTAGAGGTGTATGTGTGTTTCCCAAGATAGCTGAATAACCGCCCGTAGTACCAGTGGGCCAGATATGTAATACCTCCATAGTACAGGTCTTATGCCAGATCCGGTGGGATGGCATATAGGGAACTATCCAGAAATATACAGTATTATGAGGGTCCAGAGGAAAATCAGCATTGCCTTTAGTGAAAAGGCGGTCCAGAATAGATATAGAGAATGGCGGATTAGCATAGAAGTAATAACCAGTCAACTGGACGGAGAATATATTGTTCTGACTGTGATAGTGCTGCAGAGCAGGGTGGTTATTACCCTCTCCGACTGGGAGAGAGTCGCCGAACACGGAGACGTCAAAGGCTGGTTCCCCCAGCTCGGCCGTAGCCGTAGGAGACCCATGAGTAGTAGCCCAGGCACTGTACTGACTGTTGGCCCACATCCAGTCGGATGGGTCCCCTGATCTGTGTTTCTTCTTATTTCCCTGAAAGGCCTGAAAGCTGACATCTGCTGACTCTGGCTCTGCCCAAAGGTAGTCTGTGCCATCATCAATGATAGAGTATGTCCGACCAGAGTCAAGATGGGTATATGTCATACTGATGAAGTCAGGTGATGAGAAACCCTCCCGGAGCATAACTCGGGTTGACAGGAGAGTTTTGGCGCCGTGTTTGAAATGGCAGCCAGGAATGCAGTACTCATCAATGTCACCAGTCAGTATGTCTCTGCCGATCAATCTCAGTGTGCCAGTGCCATCAGTCCGTGAGGCGGGTCCAGTCATGACTGTACTGAAGGATATGGTCCTGTTGGTATCAAGGTCAGTGATCCTGTGTCTGGACCCGGTGATGTTGCCGGTTGCACCGGAGTCACAGACAATGCCATCAGTGTCAGAACTGGTGGCAGAGTACAGATGTATCATAGGGTCCTGGGAGAAGATGACTGAAGGTGGTGCACAGAATAGCCCAAACCAGGTACACATCTCCAGAGCCGTGTCGCCTACATACTGCATAGCACCGTAGAGTGGAGTCTGAGTCATAGGACTGCAGACGGCGGAGATCGGTGCCAGGTGGTGACCAGCCTCAAAGTGAGCCTCCACGAGAAGCTCCTCATAGACACTCTGGTAGAGACATGTCAAGACAATGCCAAGAAAGGCTGTCAAGAGCAAGGCTGCCACTGCTCTGTACCTCCGGCGCTGCTTTTCAAGCGCCTGAAGGAGACAGATCTGGGCGGAGCTGTCTGGCGGAGAACCGTCGGAGCCACGAGGAGAACCATAGTGGCGGTGCTGACCGGAGTCATACTGCCAATACCAGTCGGAACCAGAGGAATACTCAGGACCAGCACCAGAGGAACACTGCCGGGTGGCAGACCAGTCGGAAGTGACACCAGTGCCACCATCAGGTAAGCCACCATCGGGTAAACCACCATCACCAGACCAAACTGACTGGACTGACTGGACTGATGGACTGTACTGACTGACTGCAGTACTGCTTTGCCCACCTCCCATCTCCCCCCCCCGGTTGACACAATGTCAATCCGTCCCACACTCCCTGAACAGGTGCTGCGGCTGAGAGGGCCTCCGCCGAGGCACTTGCCAGGAAGCAAGTGAACAAGGCGAAGGACATGAATGCACACCGGAAGATAGAGACACCACCTCTACCGACACGCCGTGGCGGTGGAGGTGTTGCTTGTGTGTCAGACATGTGCGTGTCACTAGCCAGGTCAGGCGACTCATGGACCGGAGCGGGGACAGGAGGACACTGCTGAAGGAAAGAGCGGGAGAGACTCCCTTGTCCCTTCTGTAGGGCGACCTCCGAGATTGATTGAGTTAAAGTTTGTGGCCGTGTCAGTGCCCCCAGTGTGCACCCGGTGCTCACTGGCTGGTGGGGACACTGACACGGCAGAGCCTGCATCAGACAGCAACAAGTCAGGAGGGCCAGGTGGCGGGGGCGTCACCAGAGGGGCTACACCCCTAGCTCCTAGTGAACTCTTTGATGGCAAAAGGTTACCGTGGCAAACGGTAGGGGACCTGTAATCCTCCTCCCACACCCGCTCCCACGGTGAACCTGCTCCAGGGATTTCCCTGGAGCAGACAGGGGGGAAGCAGGCGGGGGCACCGCACTGCTCCGTGACCCCTCCCTCAACAAAGATGCACTGTGAGTGTGGTGTGGGGAAGAGTGCTCGGTGGGTGCCGGTGCCGTGCACATGTCACTGTCCTCACCGTCACCCTGCACCACCGTCATTCCTGCAAACAGAGAGCAAGTCTCTGTAAGTGCAGGGACGGTGTGCGTGTGGTGGACGGGTGGGGACAGTGAGTCACACTGTGCTGCAAACAGTCCAGCAGACACCACCGACGAGTCTGCTCGGTCCTGCGGAGCATGATCCACAAGAGCCGACCCGTGCGGTGCCTGCTGTGTCCGGCTGGAGTGGTACTGCCTGCAGCAGGCGAGCACCACCGTAGCCGTGGACTGTGCAGAGTGCTGTGACACATCGACGGATGCATCGTGCTGTGCAGAGGCAGGTGCAGAGGCAGGGATGTCAGGCAGCAAGTAGGGGGGAGTGGGAAAGGGGTCACAAGCCTTATGTTCTGTGCCGGTCCGGAACATCCCGAAGTGCACTCTTCCGAGTGACAACGAGACATTCTCGGACTGTGCACAGAACTTTTGGAATTTGGCTTCCGCATGTCGTTGTAAGCGGTCCCACTCCTGTTGTTGAGCCTCGGAGAGGCCGTCCCAGTCCCCACCGTCGTCAGACTCATCGGAGTCCTCGTGCTCCTGACTGGCGGAGTGAGAAATCTCCTCACCCTCACTGTCAGAGCACGAGTCCTCCTGGTACCCGACAACTGCTGGGGTGCCGTGCAACAGACAGAAGGACTCTAGCGCCTGTTCAGACTCCTCGTAGGCAGTCTGATACTGGGCAGCTAGAATCTCTGTCCGAGCATGCTCCGCAAGCAGCTTCGGGTCTAGATGGAAAGCATGGGCCGACATCAGCTTCGGGCAGTCGGCAGCCCTGTGCCCCTTTGACCCACAGGTCCAGCATTCCCCTCGGAACTGCTGGGTCTGCCGATCAAAGACGACACGGGACTTCCCCTTGCCCTTGCCTTTGCCGGTCTTCTGCTTCCCTTTACCGCCTGCCTTACCACCCTTGCGGGGAAAGACTCCTGCACGGTACCCAGAGCCAATCCCCTTAAAAGGATTAGAGCGACGAGGCGGAATGTACTGACGGGATGAGGAGCGGTCAGGGACTCCCCTGCGGCCATGTGCACCACGGCTTCCGCCGTGATGCGAACCTGCATCATTATAGAAAGCAGCCGTTAGTGGTGACTTGAGTTTCGTCCCCGCGTTCCTGTGCACTGCCCGTGTCTCACGGAAACAGGTCAGCAAGGAAAGCGAGGAGTCAGCATCGAGCTTCTCCTCTGTGTAGGCATCATGCACCGCCTTATAAAAGACGGGACAGATCCTACGGAGAAACAGTGCAATCCGTGCTTTCTCGGAGATAGCAACGGTGCACCCAGGACCCAAGTCAGACTCAATGGTGTCCAGAGATGTCTGGAACACGTCAATGTAGTCTGCTGGATCCTGGCCAGCCCTCAAGTCTACTCTGTCGCCAGCGAATAGGAAGTCCGCAGCGCTGAACTCCTCGTGATCGGGCACAACATGCCTCACGAGATGAACGAGTGCGATCTTCCCATCCCCTGGGAAGAGTCTGTCAGCTTTGCGCAGGATACGCAAGGCGTCTCCTGCGCAGAGCGACTGAAGCAGTTCCAACAGCAGGAGATTCGCTTTCTGCGGAACCTCCAGACTGTGGTTCTGCAAGTCAAACATCAATGCCATCTTGGGGTGAACGAGTTTGAGCCTGGAATCGAGTTGCTCAACCAGGATGTCCAAGAGCATACGAGCATTTTTCTCGTTGCTAGTGAACTTCCAGGTTTTCGCAGACTCTCCAGGCTCAACACATTTCCCCTTGATGACACCGTGAGCAATGCATCGAACTCCGCCGGCTTGCGCAAAAGCTCCCACGCTAGATTGTTGCAGACGGTTAATTCTGATGTGTCCGGAGCATTTGCTGGCGTGGGCGTGCCATTTAAAGCACCAAATCGCAGCTGACGTTTTCTCGCCCCTGGGGGGTGTGTCAGCAAACGTCTCGGCAGTACAGTAATCGCTCACCTTTAAGGAAACTCGACGTTAAGGAAGCAGCCAGCGCGTTTTGGGGGGGGGGGGGTACCCAAGTTGACGAGAATAGCTGGCTGGTCTTTTTTGCTAAGGAAATTCTCCAAAATAAGGAAATTGGTTGCTGGCAGATCACCGAGAGTGGATTCTCTTAAATTCTATGAAAAATGGGAATTTTTTGACTTGACAGCGAGCGTTCAGCACGATATCTTAAAGTTCTAAGTAGTCAGCTTCAGAAATAATCGCGTCGTCATATATAGTCTTGCTTCAATTCTTTGAGCTGCGCACGGCTCTCTGGGTGCATACTGTACAGTTTAACAGTTGGTAACAGTGGCGGACTCTCTAAATTTTAAGAAAGCTGCTGGGCTGAGTTACGTGGACGTGGGTGAGTTTAAGAAATTAGCTGGCTGGCTCGAAATCCGAAATTCCTTATTCTTAGCGATTCTCTTAGGACGCGACGCTGGCGGGGGGGGGGGTACCCAAGTCGATGGGAATGGCTGACTGGCCCAAAATCTCCGGTTTTCTTAAAGGTGAGCGATTACTGTACCGGCGGTGTGGCGTACGGCGTGGAAGACATGCTAAATAATAAAGAAGATAAAACTATAAGCAAGGTACACACTAGCAATCCCTAGCAGGGAATAACAAGCAATCAAGCAATCAAAATTCACAACAGGAGCACCAAGAGGGTGCCAAAGAGAGAAGAGGGAAGAAAGCCTGTGATGCAAAAACAACACAGTTAGCAGTCAGTGGCGATGGCGTGGAGGAGCTTGTCGTCCAGTCTCGCTTTTTTTTTTTGAAGGGTACTCGCGCGAGTTTACTAGGGTCCCTACGGTTGATCAGGCCGTCCCAGGATTTTCCTAGTTAATTTAAACGCTGAAACGGAACGTACGATTCCTCTCACTCACCACTACTTGCCTACTTTACTTCCATGATCCCTACTTGGCGCGCCCCCTTGGCGCTTCCCTAAGCGATTAGCCGACCATAATCGGCTCCTAGCCTTAGGTCGGTGGTGGGGCCAAACCTGCGAGAAGACCCAGTCAGAAAACAGACAGGTCAAACAGGAAGCACTGCAACGCTCAGGGTTTCGCACTCAGAATCTCTCTCAACATACAGAAGATATAATATATATAGTTCTAGTATGCTGAGTGTGATGCGAAATGAGCTAGTGTGCTCTGTCTCATGTGACAACCGAACTCGATCAGAGGAGATGACAATCAGGTCAGTGAAGTAGTCAGAGGTGTCGAGCCGTATCGGTGATGACAGCGGTCAGGTCGAGTCGGTGATGACTGCGGTCATGACGGGTCGGTGATGACAACTCTGATGACTGAGCTCGGACTGAATGTCAACTCCAGCACAAATCTATGATTTTGACAGAAAGGGTGATCTGAGGGTATATATATATATAAGATATATATATATGCACGATATGTCAGAAACGGAATAGCAATAAACTGGTAAGACATACAGACGGACTGTCTAACTAGAGAAGGCTATGAAGTGACGGAGACACGGTCACGTGTGACACATGCCACACACAGTGAGGGGTGACGCAAGGAGAAGCAGGCCCCCATACAGTGGGGGGAAATCGGCTTCCCCGTGAGATTTGAATATTGAAAATGACGATGAAAAACAATATTCGGCATATGTTGAATATGTAAATATTATATCTTTAATACCTCATATGCCTGCCCTACAAAAAGGGACTCCCTTGCACCACACCGCATGTGAGAACCCGGAAATATCCCCACTGGGTACCATGGAGTGAAGCAAAAAATTAAGGAGAGTTCTGTGCCGTCTAAATGCCACCGACAGCAGGGAGTGGTCTGACAACACCTTCTCCTCACCCCCGCTCTCTAGTGTGCCCACACGCGCCATCTCCATGGCGTAGCGCACCGGCTCCAGTTCCCGAACCTCCCTGACCTGCCGAACAAATCGGAGGAGCCGACCAAAGACGTGGGACGACCCCTCCAGCCTCCACCTCTGTGTGGTATCTGTCCACTGCCTTCTCCATGGCTCTGAGGGCCTCCTTGAGAGCGTGCTGCTCGTCCTTACGACTGTGATGGCTTCGGGGCTCCCTGTAACGAGAGGACGAGAAGGTGAACTGGCTGTCGCCATCCCCGTCCTCACCCGGCCCATCGCCGCCAGGATCCTCGCCCGGACCCCCCGGATCTCCTGGCCCTCCAGGGTCACCGCCCCCGAGCCTCCGGGACCTTCATGACTGCTGACACCGGGCACCTCCGGAAGCTCGTTTGGCTCCGAGTGCTCAGGTTGAGGGCCCATCCCCCCCCCGTCTCCTGGTGTGTCTGCCGCCGCAGCAAGCGGAGGCGGTGACACAACCGGGAAGTCGTCGAAAGCACTGGGCCACACGTCCGCGGCGCAAAACCCACACACCGGCAGGTACACCTTCTTCAGGAATGCCACTACACTTTTCCTAGTGCCCACATGACATGTCCACATATGCACCGGACTCTCCTCGTGCCCGCACCCGCAGCGAGCGCAGTTCTCTGCGACGGGCGCTACGGCCGCCGTGAGACTGTAAATCACCTGGGACCCGAGGACTCTGTCCTCGTCCGAGACCCTCGCCTTCAGGCATTGCCTGATCTGACTGGTAGTGTGCACGCACCCGGCGACCTGACCAAGGGAACGATACCTACGAGCGGCGTCGTAAAACAGGCGCTGGGCGTCGATCCCCGGTTTGCCATGCTCGACCACGTGTTTCCGGAGGGCGGCGCAGACTTTCACTGGAAGGGAAATATAGTCCCATGAGTGCGGCGGAAGCGATGCCACGCCCGCGTGTGACTCCTCCGGCGGGCTATGAACGCCCCGGTTCTCGACGTCACAGGTGACGACGGAAGCCGGCTCTACCAGCTCATGTCCCTCTCGGGAGATGGGCGTCTCCTGAACCGGACTCGACACTGCCGCTGAGGGCCCTCGAGCGTCTGACTCCACGGGCCCCGAGGGCGAAGCCTGAACCAGGGCGAGCCTTTGGACTTGTGACTCTATCTATGACCGCCTGCGGCCTCTCCTCTAGCTGAGCCTCAGCCGACCTCCGATCTGCCGCTCGTCGCTCTTCAGCAGCTACCTGCTGAGCGACGCTCTCGTCGACAGCCAACCAGTGTCGACAACGGGTACGGGCTCAACCCGGGACCCGTAGCCGGGTCGTCAACTTTCCCAGCCTCCGTCTCCGACGGGTCCGAATTTCATCAGGATCCGATGGGGAACCGTCTCCATCGGAGCTCGTGAAGTCCAGGCTCCGGCTCCGATGGATCCCAAAGATCTCAGGATCCGACGAATACCGTGCCCGTCGGAGCCGGATATTTCCAGGCTCCGTATCCGATGGATCACGAAGATCGCAGGCTCCGGGCGTGCCCGTCCCCATCGGGTCCTAAGATCGTCTCCCAGAGCCGCCTCCGTCGGATCGGGCGTCAAATGGGACTTGGCTGATGGCGTTGGCGTCTTGCGTGGCGTGATGTGCGTGTTCGAAAGGGGAAAATACTGTGACACGCGGAATCTATGCGGGTCGTGTCTCGTGTGTGCGTGTCCAGCAAGGAGCATAGAGTATCTGATATTAAATATATAAAATATCATATGTATGGACCATTCCCTTGGGATAAATATTGGTTTGTTCGCTAGTAAGAACTCCATAATTCTTAATTGTGACAAGCGCACAAGTAGACACGCCTATCCTTTCCTAGGGACTATCGAAAATGACGGCCAACAAAAAGACAGCCTCAATTCAATTGTCGCTGCCGTGCGAAATCGTGAAAAAATATCCAGGTCAAGAGCAGGCAGATTTGAATGTGAAGATAAATGTTCCTGGCCATTGGTTCAATGACATGGATGCGGAGGATCGCGCTAAGGAATTTGTATCCACGGCTGTAGAGTATTCCACATGTCGACAGTTCGGCACTGGTCGTAACTCTGCGAAGACCGAGGCCTTACGCTTTCAGGTTAGCTCACGCATCCTCATGTTCTCGTCCCCTCCATCGCGGGAAGAAATAGCCGTTCAAAACGCTCTTTACCCCTATTGAGTCGTCTTCGTGTCACGTCGGTCGGTGTTATCACGTAGGTTGAGGAGGACGTTGCTGCTCAGCCTGACCACGAAGAGTGTGTGTTTGATAGTGAGGATGGTGACAGTGCATGAAACTACGATTGTTTTTTGCTAGAATGTGAAGAAGCCTTCGAACTAGTTGTATTATCATATATTATAACATTGAATTGCCCGATTCTTTTGGTTTTGCGAATGTGTATGCCATAGTGTAGCATCCGTCTCCGTAGGGTTTTATGGGTGTGCAGGACCCGAATAACCCGAACCCGAGGGAGCATGAGGCACACAGGCTCCGGCTCCGTAGGAGCCTGAATAAGCCAGGATCCGATGATTACCGAACCTGAAGGGTTCATAAAATCCAAGCTCCGTTAGTTCCCGTCACCGATGGAGCCTTAAAATCCTAGCCTCCGTGCGAGTCCGTACCCATTCGAGTTCTAGGGTACCAGGCTCCGGCTCCGTTGGAGCCTCAAGGTCTCAGGCTCCGACGGATACGGTTTGGACTCGTTGTCGACACTGCAGCCAACTGCAGTCAACTGGCAGTCTCCCGGGCTTCTGCAGCCAGCCGGTCCGCAGCCCAGCGCTCTTCGACAGCGCGTTGCTCGGAGGCCCTAAGTTCCTCGGCAGCGCGCTGATCGGAGATCCTGCGCTCCTCGGCAGCTCTTTGGCTCTCTTGGAGTTGCCGAGACAGCTGTTCCAGGCGAGCCTCGGCAGCTGCCTCCCGAGCTCGAGACTCCTTCTGCCATGCTTCCTTCAGCTCTTGCAGGTCCTGACTGTTTCTGCTCCAGGTGGACTCCTGGGACGACGACGTATCCCCTGAGGAAGCCGGACCGGGGCGCGGGGCCGAGGGTGCTCGACTGGGCTTCCGAGTGCGAGGCGCCGGGCGACCGGGGCCGCTCGGCTTAGGCGCCTGAGTCCTGGACCTCGGAAGTTCCGCGGGATGCTCTTCCTCCGATGAGGACGAGAGAGGAGCAAACCGGTTTGACCAGTTCCCACCGGGAGCTGCGGAACTCGGAGGTGCTGTACCTGCCTTCCTAAGACCCCTGTGTGACTTCCGGGTGCGGCCGCTCATTCTGACGGCCGCGACGACTGCTCTCCTTACCTCCCAGAGGTCCACTCCTCGGCGTACTATCTCCCCTGGTCTGCTGACGTTGATGGCAAAGGCAGAGAACCTACACCTCCCGAGGGAGTTGCGGGGGTCCTCGCGCTTTTGCTGCATCAACCTCTTGGACTCGGAGACTGCCTGCTGGTGGATCTCCAGGCGATAAGCGCCGTCCTCGGAGAGCCCATGGTCCTTAAGCTGGAACCACATTACCCCTGACAGCGGGTGGCCTTTCCCCAGGCGCTTTAGGCCTCGACGGATGTCTTGCCACCAAGACTCCTGGTCGGAATCCGAGCAAGAGCTGACATCGGATGAGGTTCCCGCTTTCCTTACTGGACGGCGGACACTCGTTCCCTGGAACGAGTCCGAGCTGACTGGGGTCGTCCTGAGGAGTCGGCGCCACTCGCGGAGACACCTTTTGACCGTCTGAGTCATCCGGTGTCTTCGGGCTCCAACCCACCAGGTGCTCCTTTCCTTGGCGAGCGTCGTCTGCTGGTGCCATGCCATGAAGACGGCCCCAGCTTGACGTCTGCCCCTGCGCCACAGACCTTGTGTCTGGACGACACGCTGGCGC
The DNA here is from genome assembly GCA_001247695.2 of Cymbomonas tetramitiformis. Taxonomy (NCBI): domain Eukaryota; kingdom Viridiplantae; phylum Chlorophyta; class Pyramimonadophyceae; order Pyramimonadales; family Pyramimonadaceae; genus Cymbomonas; species Cymbomonas tetramitiformis. The sequence goes on along the minus strand of LGRX02002826.1, from coordinate 18,079 downwards.
CATGCCGCGAAAGCGGACTCGACTCGGCGCCGACTGCCTCTCACAAACAGGCCTTGAAGTTGGGCGACCTGTTGGGTGACGTCATTCCACGCTTGGAATGCCAGGCGCTGGAGCTCGCGCTGATGCGCTGACCGGTCCGTTCCGGCCTTCCACGCGACCCAAGCAAGCCGCGCAGTTGCGCGCTGACGAGCTGGCAGGGAGACTCTTGCACGTCGTTGCGCTGAGTCCAGCGCCCAAGTGCTCCATTGACGGAGGGCCAATGCGAGCATGGACTGACGTCGCTCCCCTCGCCAAGCCGGATTGGGCCGGATGCGAGACTCGTGCTCCCGTGACTGGACGACGTCCGGCCGCTCTGAGCGCTGGACATCGTCAGACTCCCCTTCTGCAGGGGGGCTCCAGTCACCGGCTCGGTAAATCTCAAAGCGCCCTGGGGCGCTGATGAGATTTCCTTGCTCGCCCCCCACGAGGGGAGAGAGGGAGGACGCTGCCGGTCCCGACGTCGGTTCCTGACGGACGAACCTACTGCCCGCACTCCTGCTGGACGCCGGAAGTGGGGAGAAGGGAGCTGCCGAGGGGTTCAATCCCTTAGCAGAGCGGTCCGAGTCCGACTCGGAGCTGGCGCTCGCCGCCGGCGCCGGAGCTTCGGGCGACGCACGCTTCCGGCGCGCCGGCTGCCGTAGCGCCGAGCTCAATGCGAGCTCGGACACTGGCTCAGCCCCACTGACTCTCGCTGGTGAAGGGGTTTTCGGTGGTGAGGCCCTGGGGGGCCCACCAGACAACCCTGGAGGGGCTCTCAGGGGCGTGCACGCCGGTGTAACCTCGAGGGCTTCACCGCCGTATTGGCGTGCAAGCGCACGCCGCACTCCCCCCCCCTCTCACGGGAGCGCCAATCCCGGCCGTCCGACTTGCCAGCCGCGCCCCAGAACTCCGAAGAGCCCGGGCCGACCGACAGGCCCGCAGCGCGAGATCCCGACTGACCGGACCCCACGGCTGAGCCGGGGGAGGCGCCGGCCCGACCCCCCCCACGACGGCCCGACCGACCGAGGAAATCTTCTCCATCCGAGTACATTGACATTGTATGCGTGCTATGCGTGAGATCTAACCAGCTGAAGTCGAAAGTGCTACACGACACACGCGGTGACTAGCACCCGCCGATCCAGAAATTCACTACTTGCGCCCGAGCCGCAAGTAGCCACACCGGCCGAAGCGCGGAGATTTCCGGAATAGAGGATTCTAGAAAACTAAAGTCCCATTGGGAACATCACACGTGGTACGCTCGCAAATTAACTAATCGAAAAACGTGTGGCGTGGCAACCAGCACCCGCTCCCAGGAATTCGCTACTTGTGCGCGAGCACAAGCAGACACACCGGCCGAAGCGCGGCGATTCCCGAATAGGGGGGACTAGAGGGCCAAACTAAAGGTGGGCGAGATCCCGAACCGACTCCGAATTCAAGCAAAAGCTACGCAAAATTCAAAAATTTGCGCAGCGCTTCCGCCGCAGAGGGTCGGAATTGCCTGAAAACTGAGACGATTTGGTTTCACCGCGACCTGCGAGTCCAAATTACGGCACTAGGCCTCAAGTGCGTGATATGCGTGCTAGGACAAAGGCAACGCGCGCACCTCAAAAGATTTTCGTTGGGCTAGATTCCTCTACGCCAACGCGGCTCCAAGAGACCTGGAACCCTCAAACCCACACACCGCCGCGCAACGCAAGCGAAGGAACAGACATTCTCGATTTCGTAGTGTCGCCCTACGCTAACTAATCACGCGAAGCAAGGTGGTTTTGATCAGAATTCGCGCAAAAAAAAACAGGGAAGCAACGTGAAAACACGGACTAATTACCATTTTGTAGGAGTCTTCACTCTTGCTTTTCTCTTCTTTACGGTTTCGGACTTATTCTATTCTACACTTATTAAACGACCGCACGAGGTATGATTACGATTGGTCAACTATCAGACTTCGGTTTCGTAAATCTTTCTAATTATGCTTTTGCTTTCAAGTGCATGCTTTAATACACAATATACAACAGTTACGGCTCTTTACTTTTTATGTTACAATTCTCAGTTCAGTTCTCATCTCCGAAACGGGTTACACTTAGAGTTCTTATACATTCAGGAACTCTTTCCATAACTCAACTGTACTGAGTACTCCGTACAACAGGCTAGGCACCTCACATCAGCAACATCATTCTGATCGGTCCTACTGTACTCCGTACGGAGTACTCTTGCGTTTTATACTTAGCCGTTTTTCTTGCTCTTGTGCTTGCCTCCTAGCACAGAGCTCCGGTGTCCAAACTACATCCTGCACTAAGCGGTATGTGCAAAACCCGTATGCGATTGATGTCGTTTCTCATGATATGTTCCACACGATACAGTTGTGAAATACAACGGTGTCTCTTTAGCATGGTTATGACATCCGAATGTTACAGCACGCAACCCTAAGTCATTTTACAACATATTGCCCGATGGCTCTGTGCTCCTCTGTACCTACAAGCCCCTCATGCGCATGGGACAAAACCAAACACTTCGGTGGACCATATGGCGACCCCAGGAGAGACCACAGGTGCAGAGACGGATCTAACAATTATACATCTATTGTTTAGATTCCCAATAGAACACAATAATGCCATAGCTTTAACTTGCAGTCTAAAATGGACTGCGATGTGATATGATGTCACACTTAACACGCGTTTTCTACAGTGTACACTGTTTAATGACCATCAAGAGTAAGCACAAAAGACTTGGCTAGACCAAGTGGAAACTTTCACAACACGTCTTGGGAGTGACGAAGCTCGCGCAGATTCAGAGCCAATGTCAGGAGAAAGCATGAAATATACTTTCAGAATGGCGAAGAAGGCTATACTATCAAATGACTTTGTCAAGTGGTCAACTTGTCTTGCTCAATCGCCTCCTCTAGCCAAAGCGAGCCCTGTGCGGCAGCGTTGTGTGCGTCAAAATCAAAAAGTGGGAGGCCAGCTGACACAGAATTCCAGCGCACAGCAAAAAGGACAACACAGTCAAGACGTGAGGCATCCAGGTGCAGCCACATGGATCAAAACAGAGAAGCAGGGTCACAACGGGGGGCGATCACGTGAAGCAACACTTGGAAGAACAGGGCAATATGGTCATGATGGGACAGTAAGCAGTTGTACGAGTTGTTACCTTGCTCTGATTACAAGCCAAGCAAGCTGTGACGAGATTATTTCTGTGTGATGAGCCTCCTGCTCCCACGCAAGCACACGACGCGTGCGCCAACAAAAAACAACACAGAACTAAGCACAGTAAGAGCGAAAGCACGCGAGAGAATACATAAATCACGAGAGGGGCTTCGTCCTCACCCTGGGAGAGCGGCACGATGTGGTCCAGAGTTACGCCGTCCGGCGTGCTCACTTTCCCGCAGTAGAAACACTTCAAGCCGTCTCGAGAAAAGACATGCCGTCTTGTTCTAGGAGCAACCGAGTGACGCTTGTTGCGAAGCCCGCGAAGCTTACGCCGAAGCAAGCGCCTCTCTCGTTTATCTAGCGACACCCCGGAGGTCTCTAGGATCTGTTTGCCACGTTTCGGGTCCTGTTTCAGCTGACACAGCAGTTCATCTGCCTCTTCTACATGCTTTTCGAGAACCGAAGACAGAACCGTGGACCTGCGCGTACTGCGCTCATTTCTGACCTCCTTTAGAGTGCTTGCTCTTTTTCTTTCGTCGAGCACGGCTTGGCACCGAGATTTATCTAGTCCGCGGGAGCGTAGGTGCGCCACCATCTTCAGGGCAGGATCGGTTTCGTGACTGGTGCCTAACAACGGGCCCTGGACATCGAGTTTCTTATCATTATCAAATTCGTCTTGAGCTGCAGCAGACGTGCAAGAATGTTTATTTTGCCTATGTGGGGGGAAAGACCCTGAGCGTATTCTGCGCGAAAGCAAGCAACTTGCGGAAAGGGTTGCTGGACGCTTGAGTTCGGTTTGCTTGGCTTTTCTCAAGGCCCAACTCATCCGACCCGCCGGAAATCGCGCTAAGGACACCGCTGCAAGTTTTGAGAGTCCACACAATGAAGATTTATAAGGCGCGTTCATTGTACACGATGCAGTGGTGAACCCAGGCCAACGTGGGAGTGAGAAGTTCGTTGGCGTGTGACTTAAGGCAGATATTGAGGAATCATAAGTTCCATCTGTCGAAACAGCGGGATGCAGTTGGCAAGGGAGAGTGAAGAAACTGCTTGCAGGGAACCTCCTAGCTGCTGGTCTTCCACTGTGCAATTGCGTACTCAAGTCGATTGGTAGGATGCATTTTCCTTCCCCTGTGAAAACCCTTGCTGGCGTTGGCATACGATAGGGTATATCGGATTCCTAGCGTCACAGGCGAGGGGATAGCCGATCGCCTTTCGAAAACATTATCGTATATGCGTATGATTAATGATAGGCAAAGCGATACAGTTTTACACTAGAGCCCCTACAACACTACAAAACTGAAAACACGAAAACGGTAGGCTCTACTGTAGGGTTTGGTTTTGCCTCCTCCTCTTCCTCCTCCCGGCTTTCACGCGACGGTCGGGTGCGGATGCGGTGCGGTCGGGTGCGAGCGTGCGACTGCCATCGGCATGCTGATGCTGCAAAAAATCCTTGCACAGTGCAAAAAATCCTGAGAAAACAAACTCCACCCATTACTCGCACCCAAAGTCACTCTCAGGTGTCAAGAAAAAAAGTCACTCCGCGGAGTGACAAACTTTTTGGCACTCTCGGCGGCGGTCTAGAAAATCCGGAGAAAAAAGCTCCGCGCGGGACGCGCACCCAAAGTCACTCTCGAGTGTCAAGGGAAAAAGTCACTCTGCCGAGTGACAAACTGTTTTGCACTCTCGGCGGCGGTCCGAAAAACCGAGAGGAAAAAAAGCTCCACCCGGGACCCGCACCCAAAGTCACTCTCGCCGAGTGTCAAGAAAAAAAGTCACTCTGCAGAGTGACAAACGTTTTTGCACTCTCGGCGGCGGACCCAAAAAACCAAGGAAAATACGCTCCACCTGGGACCCGCACCCAATGTCACTCTCGAGTGTCGAGGAAAAAAGTCACTCTGCACCCAAAGTCACTCTCGGGTGTCAAGAAAAAAAGTCATCACTCTGCGGAGTGACTAACTTTTTCGCACTCTCGGCGGCGGTCCGAAAAATCCTAGGAAAAAAAGGTCCACCCGGGACCCGCACCCAAAGTCCCTCTCGGGTGTCAAGGAAAAAAAGTCACTCTGCGGAGTGACAAACTGTTTGGCACTCTCGGCGGCGGTCCGAAATTTTTTGAGAAAGTTTGGTACCATATGAAAATTGTCACTCCGCAGAGTGACTTTTTTGCTCTCTCGGCGGCTGTCCCAAAACTCATCAGAAAAAAAGCTCCACCCGGGACCCGCACCCAAAGTCACTCTCGGGTGTCAAGAAACAAAGTCACTCTGCGGAGTGAGTAACTTTTTTGCACTCTCGGCGGCGGTCCGAAAAATCCTAGAAAAAAAAGCTCCACCCGGGACTCGCACCCAAAGTCACTCTCGGATGTCAAGGAAAAAAGTCACTCTGCGGAGTGACAAACATTTTTGGCACTCTCGGCGGCGGTCCGAAAATCCTAGGAAAAAGCTCCACCTCGGGACCCGCACCCAAAGTCACTCGAAAGTGTCAAGGAAAGTCACTCGCAGAGTGACAAAAACCGTTTTTGCACTCTCGGCGCGGTCCGAAAAACTTAGGGAAAAAAGGTCCACCCGGGACCCGGGATCCAAGTCCCTCTCGGTGTCAAGGAAAAAAGTCACTCGCGGGAGTGACAAACATTTTTGCACTCTCGGCGGCGGTCCGAAACTTTTTGAGAAAGTTTGCGGTACCTATTGAAAATTGTCACTCCGCGGAGTGACTTTTTTGCTCTCTCGGCGGCTGTCCCAAAAATCATCAGAAAAAAAGCTCCACCCGGGACCCGCACCCAAAGTCACTCTCGGGTGTCAAGAAAAAAAGTCACTCTGCGGAGTGACTAACTTTTTTGCACTCTCGGCGGCGGTCCGAAAAATCCTGAGAAAACAAACTCCACCCGTTACTCGCACCCAAAGTCACTCTCGGGTGTCAAGAAAAAAAGTCACTCCGCGGAGTGACAAACTTTTTGGCACTCTCAGCGGCGGTCTAGAAAATCCGGAGAAAAAAGCTCCGCGCGGGACGCGCACCCAAAGTCACTCTCGAGTGTCAAGGGAAAAAGTCACTCTGCAGAGTGACAAACTGTTTTGCACTCTCGGCGGCGGTCCGAAAAACCGAGAGGAAAAAAAGCTCCACCCGGGACCCGCACCCAAAGTCACTCTCGCCGAGTGTCAAGAAAAAAAGTCACTCTGCAGAGTGACAAACGTTTTTGCACTCTCGGCGGCGGACCCAAAAAACCAAGGAAAATACGCTCCACCTGGGACCCGCACCCAATGTCACTCTCGAGTGTCGAGGAAAAAAGTCACTCTGCACCCAAAGTCACTCTCGGGTGTCAAGAAAAAAAGTCATCACTCTGCGGAGTGACTAACTTTTTCGCACTCTCGGCGGCGGTCCGAAAAATCCTAGGAAAAAAAGGTCCACCCGGGACCCGCACCCAAAGTCCCTCTCGGGTGTCAAGGAAAAAAAGTCACTCTGCGGAGTGACAAACTGTTTGGCACTCTCGGCGGCGGTCCGAAAATCCTGAGAAAAATAACTCCACTCGGGACTCGCACCCAAAGTCAATCTCGGGTGTCACGCAAATTAGTCACTCTGCAGAGTAACAAACTTTTTTCTCACACTCGACGGCGGTCCGAAAATCCCGAGAAAAAAAAAAGCTCCACCCGGGACTCGCACCCAAGTCCCTCTCGCCGAGTGTTAAGAAAAATGTCCCTCCGCAGACCGACATAATTTTTTTTTACTCTCTTGTGTCAAGAAAAAAAGTCACTCTGCAGAGTGACTAACTTTTCTCGGCGGCGGTCCGAAAAATCCTGAGATAAAAAGCTCCACCCGAGACCCATACCCAAGTGCGACATACACATTTTTTACTCTCCGCGGCGCGGTCCAAAAGTCTGGAGAAAAAAAACTCCACCCGGGACTCGCACCCACGTCACTCTCGAGTTTTAAGAAAAAAGTTCCTCTGCAGAGTGACATATATATATATTTTCACTCACGTCGGCGCGGTTCACAAATCCGAGTGCGGCCATTGCAAACTGGGCCAAAAGTCACTCGCATATGTTTTTAACAAAATCACTCCGCCCGACGGCGAAATATTGTCACTCCGTACCCTCCCTACGTACGGGAGTGGACTGGCGATCCAACGGATGGATAGGATGGGACTACCGGACTTGAAAATATTCCTATCAAATTTTGCTTTCGATCTTTATTACATGTGAAAGGTGCGATGCGAATAGAGCTCTAGTGGTGCAATACCGTACGTTTGGGATGAAGCGCCAAAATTTATTTCATTGTGAACGATATCTCATGTCGATTGAACTTGTTTCTATCAAATTTTGCCTTTGATCTTTATTGCATGTGAAAGGTGCGATACGAATAGAGCTCTAGTGGTGCAATGCTGTTTGGGATGAAGCGACGAAATTTATTTCATTGTGAAGGATGTGTCACGTCGTTCGAAAGCACATACAAGAAGAAAGTGCATGTAGTGCAAAACGTTTTGAGGACAAGTCAAGCAAATTTTCAACGTTATTATGTAGACCAAGTCGAATTGCCGTGTTGTTGCTAGCATCGCGCGTCTTCACGAGCGTGCACTCCATACGACCCGACCCCGGCCTGCCGCCCCCGACCAACCACCCCAAACCCAAGCCCTCAATCGCACTAAAAAACAGAGCCCCGATATATGTCGAAGGGGGAGAGAAGTGACGTATCAACAACTCGTCCGGTGTTATCGGGGAAACCGGGCCCGTGGGAGAGTAGGGTCGTACCGCGCCGCGCCACCTCTCACACCGGCCGTGACGGGTCACGCGACAACCGCCGCCCCCCACAACCCCCTGGACCCGAGCACCCCACCCCCGCTCAGAAGAAGACCCGCGGTACGCGACACTGGAAACTGAAGCGCGCGTGCATGGGGAGAGAGGGGCGGTGCATCAGCAAACCAGCGACTTCGGCACGGGAAAGCGGGACCGGGGAGGGTGGACTCGCCGGGGAGGGAGTCGTACCGCGCGGCCGCGCCGTTTGAGCGGCTCACCCGCCTACCGTAATGCTTGGGTTCAACACGAAACTAGGGTGATCACGGCGCGCGACCGGTCCACGCGCGTCACGCGCATGTCGGCGGCGTACAACCACCATCGCGCACGCTCCGACGGACCAACGTCAATCCCGAGATGTCGGAGGAAGGCGGCGTGGTCGGGATGTCTTGGTCCTAGGAGCACCCGGACGAGGTCCCCACTCTCGCAAGAGACTTCCCACGCCGTGAAGGCACCCTTCTTGTGCTCACGTCCCCCGACAAGGGCGTACTCGCGCGGAAACCGAAGGACGACCCGCGCGCGTCCCGCCCCTCGCGCGGGAGAACCGGAACCGCGGCTCTCGCCGTCGATTGAGGAGCAACGCGATCACGCGGGGTTCCGGTCCGGGTGGGGTTCCGGGGAGCTTGCGACTCTTGTGCACCTCCGGGGCGTATTGGACGTTTGGGATGAGGCCTAGCGACTCGAGATCGGTATTGTGCTTAACCATCATGCCCGGGTCCCAGAGGTGACGCCCTCTTTGGACCCGCGCGCGTCGCGTGTACCCTACCGACAACCCATCATCACCCTCACACCCCCGCCCCCCTCCGACCCTCGCCCGTAAGGCCACACCGCGGTTCCCCCGTAGTGGCGAGGATCTCAACCGTCCCCTACTACTACTACCAAGTAAGGTTCACGGCGATGGTTCCCTCGACGGTTTCGTGCGGGGCCCACCTTGTACGTTCTCGGGCTCCCAGATGTCCCCGCGCTCGCGCAAGCTCTGGAGCAAGGGCGGGTACGCGTCCTCCGCGGCCACCGGCCCAATAACGTAAAAGCGGTAATGACCGGCCCGCAACGGGTCCGCAAAGTCGACGGACCCCACCGGGCGCGCGACACTCTCCGCCGCGGAAGTCCCTGGCCTCGCGTCGAACGCCCTCAGCTTGAAGCGCTTGCAAGCCAGCACGACGTGGGGGGCCGCGTCGGACCCCGCCGCGAGGTCAACCGGCGGCTTCCCGTGTAGGTAGCCCGCGATCTGACTCTCGGGGTCTCCACCGATGGCGAGGCGACCCGAGAGAGTCGTGATCGCTCCTGCGCGAGCATCACTCGGGCCGCGGGCGCATCCCTCATGTTCCGGTGTTAATCTCCCCGTGCCTACGTATTGAGTGGACGTACTAGCAACACCGACGGGGAGTGCGTCGTATCGGGAACCCCGAGCGTCCGGATGTCGAGGACAAGGGGCATTCGGAAGTGGCAAAGGCGACTAAGGCCTGGCGGTATAGGCCATGCGGCACCCCAGTAGTCGGAACAATAGTCTAATAAGCAAGATGAAGAATCAAACCTTGAGGGAAACACAGACCCGGCGGCCGTGCCATGCGTATCGTTCGAAGGCACGTCCGCGACTCAAAAGAAACGGCAAGCCCGCCTGATGTGACGTGCGCGCGCACAAAGAAGCGGGAGGGGAGGGGAGGGGGAAGGGGGTGGGTTGGGGTTGCACGTGGAAAGCACGGAATCACCGCGAACTCCGTATGGAACGGGCTGACCGTCCCGTCCCATACGTCCGGGCTCGCGACCATGAGCATAGCGACCGGCTTGCCGTCGGGGAGTGGCTTCCCTAGCGTCGCCAGAAACGCATCCTCGTGCTGCCCAGTACCGTCCGCGTGCAAGTTTACTTTACCCCCGGTGGGCCGCGTGTAGAATTTGGTGCTCCGCGAAGCACCAGTTCCGTGAACGTGCAGCGCGTCGCACGCCCTTGGGCTTGGACTGCCAAGATAGACGAGCGGCTCCGCACCGTCGGGGGGCGTGAGCCCGATCGCCCTTGCGAACTCGCCGACTTTCCCCAAGACGCCACTTTGGCGCGGCATCCTCCGGTTGGTGCGGCAGAGCTCCGTGAGGGACGGCTACGTGCTCCTCGGAAAATTGTTGCCCTTCGCCGATGTCATGCAGGTGATTACGAACGCACGCACGTCCCGCCCGCGTACGTGAGCAATGCTGTGAGTGCGGAGCATCGTGGAGAGGCCGTGTGAATCGCCGAGAGATGTCGTAGACGTCACCTCAGAGGATTTGCCACGTCGCGCGCGCGGCACTTACCGCGCAAGGCATTCCGCCGATATAGCGAGTAGACATGATCCGGCCGGCCGCGGAAGGAGACATCGCGCATCCTCCCGAATTGAGGCGGTATACACCCCCCGACGGAATAAGTGGACAACGGGGCGCGCAAAGGGGTCGGTCGGTCCGTGTGCTCCGCGCAGGAGGGTGTGGACTTCACGTCCCACGACGACCCGTACGCGGCTTTGGGACTCGGCGACCGGGTGGACGCGATCAGGCGCCTCCGTATGGGGTACGGAGCGCACGACCGCTTGCGTCGGGTGCTCTTGGAGGACCTGACGCAGGATTGGGCGGCACGCCACGGCATCATCGATTGCGACGCCGCGAGGGCCGCCGTGGAGACGATGTGGCAGGTATGTCGGCGCCGGGGACGTACGTAGTGCATGCGCGCGGGGAGAGAGCGGCGGTGTGGCGGCGGCGGGAGTGGATACATGAATCAATTGACCATCGGAGCTCCTGCTGTCGCAATATGTTTTGTGGGCGCGGGTGTGTTTCGGGTCGGAGGTTCCGGGTGTGAGAATCATGAATTGTCATCGGAAAGTGATCTAAAAAAGTCACTCTTCACCGGGGAAATGTGTGCATAATGTGACATGCGGTACCCTCTGCACTTGGCAGGCGAGCTTGTGGAAAAGACGCGCCGGCGTCCAGGAGGCAATCTTCCCTACAATGCACGACCCACGCCCAACCGCCGTCGTTTTGCGGGTGCGTAACCCAGCGCCGCGAACTCGCGCAAATCCATACGTGCATACGTACATACATACGTGCATACGTACGTACATAATAATACATACGTACGTACACACATACATAAATGTATCGTGGCGCGTGGGACCCTACGCCGGGAGCGAGAGCGGTGTGGCGTGTCACGGGCCGCTTGACCCCTTGGCACGCCTCGCCGTGCTACCGGCCATTCCGAACGTAATGTGCGACCAAACGTGGGCTTCTATCCTGTTAGGGGCATCATACTTACCGCGCGTGCCGTTGATTGACCCGGGGTGCGCGGAGTCGCAGTTCTCTACTGCGAAACGGTCGTCCTTCTCCTTCCGGGGAGAGGGGCGCCGGCCACGCGCGGAGCACATGGCGGCGGTGCGGGAGGCGCGGAAAGTCCTGCACGAGGCCGTGGACGGACCGATCGTCGAGTTCGTGTGCGTCGCCGGCGCGCTCGACCCACAGGAGGAGGCTCGGGCGGTCTGTCGCAACTGGGGCAAGCGGATCCAGGTCCGTCTATCAAAAGCCAGTGCCTTAGTAGTTTATCCAACTGAGTGTCGCGCGCGGCGCGTGATGGGCAAGGGTCGTCTTGGCCGGGCGGTTGGGGGGTGGCGGGGTGGCGGCGGCGAGCACAGGAGGGAGGGATGGGGTCATCATTATTACCGCGCGGTATAACATCTCGGGGGTGGCCGGGGGGAGCGGGCGCGCGCCGGGCGCGGGGATTAGTGGTCCCGGGATCGTGATGCGATTCGTGCGGTCTCATTCGCTCGGTTGTGGCGGCAGGACTGCTTCACCATCCGGGAGGTCCTCGATATGGTCGGAGAAGGGCAATTCAAGGCCCTCTCCTTCCTCGACCCCGACCGCCTCGCCACAGCCAATCGCGCGTTCCTGGCGTCTATCGTGGACGCGTGCGGAAGGGGTCGGACGCCGCTGTACCTTCCGAGCCTGGCGCACTCGGAATGCGTCGGCGACCCCGGATCGCGGGGTGGACTGGTGGACACGAGCTTCCCGCTCCTCATGGAGATTCACGGGCTGGAGGTGCGTGCGTTCTAGACACCCGCGTTCGCGCTTAGTACGTGGATAGGACTCCGCGCGTACGTGCCATCACGCCGCATCGGCGGACCGCGTCATGCAAAGTGCCATAAGCAATCTTGCCAAGCAGGCAACTGTGACACGCGGGACGGGCGCGGGGCGGGGCGCGGCGCCTAGGTCTTCGTGCACAGCACGTTCCGCGCCTTCCGGAGCGCGTCCCACTTCAGGGACATCGACGCCGGCCCGCGCGCCGAGGCCGCGCACACGGTGCGCGGCTACTTGGAGCGCTTCCGGAGCATCGCCGCGCTCGTCTTCGATGAACCCAACTACCAGCCGACGTTTCCCGAGCCTGCGGCTTCGGTTCCTCCGGCCGTGAGGAACCGCTACGTCCCGGTGGTCCGACTCTCGCTCGACAACATCAAGGCCGGGAGTATGCAACCCGGGCAGCTTTCCCTCGGCGTGGAGCGCGTTCGGCGCGCGGCGGCGGCAGCGCCAGGCGCGGCGGCCGTGGCTGACCAAGTTCCCTTCCGTTTGTGGTGCTGGTATGTGACTATTGGCTTCGGAACTCCTCTCCTCCGCGTTGACTTCCGCCACCAACCGCTCCCCCCAGTAGTAGTAGAGACACTTTGCTGAAAGAGAGAGCGTGCTTAGTGCTTGGTGCTTAGTGCTTAGTGCGTGTGCGCGGGTGTGTTGAGTTGCAACCGTGCGCGTGCCAAAATTGCAGTGGGTCCGCCTTGCGCTCATTCAACGAGCTCAGACTCCTCCACTACGGCGAACAACTGCGATTGAGGGGCTTGGACGACGGGGTACGCGGCACGCCACCATGGCTCCCTTCCTGATCAGTCATGCCGTGGGTTGGTTGAAAACACACGAATGCATAGATGTGGCTGTGTGTGATGGATGTGCCGGATCCCTTCGTTGACCGAACGCTGGGGCGTGTGGACGGGCTTCTCAGGCCGTGGGCATGAGGACACCCATGCGCGAGGATGGGGCTCTCCCCGAAGAGGTCGAGGATGCCGGTGCTGGCGGACTGCCGGATCAGGTCCGTGGGTGCCTGGTGTGCACCCGGGACACCTCGAGACCGGCGTGCATCGACATCGATGCGCGATGGGACCGGTAAGCATCTCCGCCTATATCGGGACCCTAACGGTACCGTTACCTATTTTTTAGTGTGCGGCATGTGCGGTATGGCCGCGGGTGACCGCTGACGAGTTGTTTTGTGGGGGTGCGGGGCGGGGCGGAGGGTCGTCCATCAGATTGGGCGAGCTGGGGTCCTTCGACGTGGTCACCTCCCTGCTCCCGTTAGCGACGGATCCGGAGCTCCGGCACCTGTTCCTGCCGGACACCGCCGCGTTAAACTTGGCATCGCCACGCGCGCGGTCGTTCTGGCGGGTGGTCTTCATGTTCCACATCATTATCCGCCAGAACATCGGCGTACTCCGCGGACAGCCTTCGGACATGATGCGGGATGCTTGATTTTAGCTGCTATGATACCCCCCCGTCCTCCTCCCCCTCAGCAGTGCGAATCTCGGACACCGCTAGCTAGCTAGGCACAATTACGCGTACAATTATCCATAGAGTAAGTCATCATAGAGTAACCGTTTCCCATATAATCTTGAGTCCGGAGGCGTATCCCTTGTAGTGCGGGTCCTATACTAGTAACAAGTGCTTCAATGGATGCATCAGTAATTCAGTATATATCAACGTAATATATCCATGCCCACTGCATTATGTAAAAGACTATCATCCTCGGAATTGAAGTATCAACCCGACACGACAAGTAAAATGAAAAGTTATGCTAATTTTTGTGAAATTTGGTATTTGTGTTCTGAATATCTGCTAATCAGTATGAGTTCCTGTCTTTTAAGTGTTAAGATGACAACACAATCGAAGTCAAAACGAAGTCAGATAGCCGCAACTATTTCAAAATTGGTTATTACAAGTTCTCCCTGGGATTTGAAAAAAAAAAGGTCCCTCTAGAGTGTTAAGAAAAGAAGTCACTCTAGCACTTCACGGAATAACTCAAAACGAAGTGAGTTGGACACATTTATCTAAAATTTAGTTATTAGAAGATTCCGAAAATCCGGAAGATTCCGAAAAAAAGCGGCACCCGGGACTCGCACCCAAATCACTCTCGAGTGTTAAGGAAAAAGTCACTCTGCGGAGTGACAAACATTTTTGCACTCTTGGCGGCGGTCCAAAGATCCGGAGAAAAAAAGCTCCCCCCCGGGACCCGCACCCAAAGTCACTCTAGGGTGGCAAGAAAAAAAGTCACTCTGCGGAGTGACAAACATTTTGGCACTCTCGGCGGCGGTCCGGAAAATCCAAGGAAAAAAAAGCTCCACCCATGACTCGCACCCAGAGTCACTCTCGAGTGTTAAGAAAAAAAGTCACTCTGCAGAGTGACAAACTTTTTTGCATTCTCGGCGGCGGTCCGAAAAAATCCGGAGAAAAAAACCTCCACCCGGGACCCGCACCCAAAGTCACTCTCGAGTGTCAAGAAAAAAGTCACTCTGCAGAGTGACAAACATTTGGCACTCTCGGCGACGGCCCGAAAAATCCTGAGAAAGCTCCACCCGGGACTCGCACCCATAGTCACTCTCGGGTGTCAAGAAAAAAAGTCACTCTGCAGAGTGACAAACATTTTTGAACTCTTGGCGGCGGTCCGAAAAATCCTGAGAAAAAAAGCTGCACCCGGGACCCGCACCCAAAGTCACTCTCGAGCGTTAAGAAAAAAAGTCACTCTGCAGAGTGACAAACATTTTTGCACTCTCGGCGACGGCCCGAAAAATCCGGAGAAAAAAAGCTCCACCCGGGACTCGCACCCAAAGTCACTCTCGAGTGTCAAGAAAAAAAGTCACTCTGCAGAGTGACAAACATTCTTTCACTCTCATCGGCGGTCCCAAAAATCCCGAGAAAAAAAACTCCACCCGGGACTCGCACCCAAAGTCACTCTCGAGTGTCAAGAAAAAAAATCAATTTAGGAAGGACAGGAGGTCGCTGCCGTACTAAAGCGTAAGCCAGCTGTTCGATGTACTCGTCCTCGCGGCCCTCCTCCACGGGCGTGGTCCCCAACACGTCGGGGTCGTTGAAATAGTCGAAAGCCGTCGGGGCGTCGACCGTGGATGTCGGCTTAGACCGTAATGATGATGTCCCTACAATCCTACGGCGTCCACGGGATGAAACAGGAGTGCTCTGTGACCCTGAGGGCGAAGGTGACGGGGTGGAGCCTCCCCGCGTGCGGGCAGCACGCAGAGCCGAACCAAGACCTTCACGTCGGGTAGAGGCCATTGCGGGAATAAAGTAACGTTTGTCCAGCGGTGAAATTGAGCACACTGAGTGTGCAGCAAAAAAACGGTGGTAGATGTCGAATAAATTTTGGGAGGCGGCACAATGTTGTGTCGGCCGGTGCTGAGGTAAGTTCGGGTCCGGCGCTGATGTCGGGATGTCGAATAGATGTCGAATAGAGTCGCAGGGCGCGAAGCGAACTAGAGAACAAAAACCAAGCTCACACTGAAGGTGCGTGGGCTATAACCTTATAGAACAGGAGATATATGTCTATATATTGACTGTCACTGTGAAGCAGAAAAGGCAGTCGTGTCGAGCTGGTGAGGTCTAAAGTTGATAATAACAAATGTTGTAGAGACTTTAGAGTTCGGGAGCCGGTGACACAGTCACAGCACTGCAAGTGACAGCCAGGCGAGGGGTGACACAAAGGGTGCACCACTGCTCCCCTCTGGGGGGGAAAGTCAGCATCCTCGTGAGAGTGACAAACTTTTTTGCACTCTCGGCGGCGGCCCGAAAATGCGGAGAAAGAAAACTCCACCCGGGACTCGCACCCAAAGTCACTCTCGAGTGTCAAGAAAAAAAGTCACTCTGCAGAGTGACAAACATTTTTGCACTCTCGGCGGCGGTCCAGAAAATCCGGAAAAAAAGCTCCACCCGGGACCCGCACCCAAAGTCACTCTCGAGTGTCGAGGAAAAAAGTCACTCTACAGAGTGACAAACTTTTTTGGCACTCTCGGCGGCGGTTTTAAAAATCCAAAAGGAAAAAACGCTCCACCCGGGACCCGCACCCAAAGTCACTCTCGAGTGTCAAGAAAAAAAGTCACTCTACAGAGTGACAAACGTTTTTGGCACTCTCGGCGGCGGTTTTAAAAATCCAAAAGGAAAAAAAGGTCCACCCGGGACCCGCACACAAAGGCACTCTCGCCGAGTGTCAAGAAAAAAAGTCACTCTGCAGAGTGACAAACCTTTTTTTGCACTCTCTGCGGTGGTCCGAAAAATCGTGAGAAAAAAACTCCACCCGGGACCCGCACCCAAAAGGCACTCTCGAGTGTCAAGAAAAAAGTCACTCTGCGGAGTGACAAACATTTTTCGCACTCGCGGCGCGGTCCAAAAGTCTTGAGAAAAAAAGCTCCACCCGGGACTCGCACCCACGTCACTCTCGAGTGTTCAGAAAAAAGTCCCTCTGCAGAGTGACATATATATATATTCACTCACGTCGGCGCGGTTCACAAATCGGAGTGCGGCCATTGCAGACTGGGAAAAAAGTCACTCGCATATGTTTTTAAAAAATCACTCCGCCCGACAGCGAAATATTGTCACTCCGTACCCTCCCTACGTACGGGAGTGGACTGGCGATCCAACGCGGGATGGGACTACCGGACTTGAAAATTTTCCTATCAAATTTTGCTTTCGATCTTTATTACATGTGAAAGGTGCGATACGAATAGAGCTCTAGTGGTGCAATACCGTTTGGGATGAAGCGCCAAAATTTATTTCATTGTGAACGATATCTCATGTCGATTGAACTTGTTTCTATCAAATTTTGCCTTTGATCTTTATTACATGTGAAAGGTGCGATACGAATAGAGCTCTAGTGGTGCAATGCTGTTTGGGATGAAGCGACGAAATTTATTTCATTGTGAAGGATGTGTCATGTCGTTCGAAAGCACATACAAAAAGAAAGTGCATGTAGTGCAAAATGTTTTGAGGACAAGTCAAGCAAATTTTCAACGTTATTATGTAGACCAAGTCAAAGCCGCCGTGTTGTTGCTAGCATCGCGCGTCTTCATGAGCGCGCACTCCATACAACCCGACCCCGGCCTGCCGCCCCCGACCAACCACCCCAAACCCAAGCCCTCAATCGCACTAAAAAACAGAGCCCCGATATATGTCGAAGGGGGAGAGAAGTGACGTATCAACAACTCGTCCGGCGTTATCGGGGAAACCGGGCCCGTGGGAGAGTAGGGTCGTACCGCGCCGCGCCACCTCTCACACCGGCCGTGACGGGTCACGCGACAACCGCCGCCCCCACAACCCCCTGGACCCGAGCACCCCACCCCCGCTCAGAAGAAGACCCGCGGTACGCGACACTGGAAACTGAAGCGCGCGTGCATGGGGAGAGAGGGGCGGTGCATCAGCAAACCAGCGACTTCGGCACGGGAAAGCGGGACCGGGGAGGGTGGACTCGCCGGGGAGGGAGTCGTACCGCGCGGCCGCGCCGTTTGAGCGGTTCACCCGCCTACCGTAATGCTTGGGTTCAACACGAAACTAGGGTGATCACGGCGCGCGACCGGTCCACGCGCGACACGCGCATGTCGGCGGCGTACAACCACCATCGCGCACGCTCCGACGGACCGACGTCAATCCCGAGATGTCGGAGGAAGGCGGCGTGGTCGGGATGTCTTGGTCCTAGGAGCACCCGGACGAGGTCCCCGCTCTCGCAAGAGACCTCCCACGCCGTGAAGGCACCCTTCTTGTGCTCACGTCCCCCGACAAGGGCGTACTCGACGGAAACGGAAGGACGACCCGCGCGCGTCCCGCCCCTCGCGCGCGGGGAGAACTGGAACCGCGGCTCTCGCCGTCGATTGAGGAGCAACGCGATCACGCGGGGTTCCGGTCCGGGTGGGGTTCCGGGGAGTTTGCGACTCTTGTGCACCTCCGGGGCGTATTGGACGTTTGGGATGAGGCCTAGCGACTCGAGATCGGTATTGTGCTTAACCATCATGCCCGGGTCCCAGAGGTGACGCCCTCTATGGACCCGCGCGCGTCGCGTGTACCCTAACGACAACCCATCATCACCCTCCCACCCCC
>LGRX02002822.1:0-27932 GCA_001247695.2 Cymbomonas tetramitiformis | reverse complement strand
ATCTTGCCAGCGACCCACAAGATTCCGCACAAAAGCAGAAAAAATCGCAAAATTCGGTTGAAATGCGCTGCGGCTGCTGGCGAGTGCGAAGCGAAGAAGCACGCCATGACTCTCCACCCCCCGTGCGCTAAGCGAGTACTTCTACCAGCAGCAGTGAAGATCACGACTGCAAGGACAAGCGCCATGTAGGCGGCTCGCGCGACGCGATGAAGGCGGAGATTGCGTCGTAGTTGCGCCCAGCGCGCCGCGAAGCGAGGCTTGTCCAACCTGGCGGGCAAAGCGGGCAAGTGCACGCGGCCCAACAAGAAGACCTGGGACCAGCGCAGGGTCGGAACGGTCCATCCACGGCCACGTTGAATGTGACCGGCGTCAAGCGGGCAATGCAAGGGACAGGAGCCGCGGCATGCCACGTCTCCAGCGTAGATGTCGGCACAAACCCAAAGCCAGGCGAGGACCATGAAGAGGAGGACGATCACACACTGTGACCAGCACGCCAAGGAAACGACCACCATCCGAAGGGGCATCACCACCCAATCCCCTGCACGCACGCGGTGCATGCCAGCATAGACGCCTGTGGCGCGCAAGATGAGGAGCCCAACGTACCAAACGCAAGCTAGAGCCCATAAGACCCAGATGTCATAAGATGCACGAAGGGGGTGACGTCGAGCAGTCGACCACCATACGGGCAGCTGGTGCAAAAGCGAGGCCACGAAACACCTCCACCAAACTTGAAAGGGGCACCATGACAGGTGCCAGGCTACTGCCTCCCACATCGCCCATATGGCGACCACGGGAACGGGACCGCGTCCCAACCACCACCAAACCACTGCACTGCCTGCAAACGTGATACACGCTCGCAGGACACCTGGCCGCAAGTGGACCGCCCGTGCAGGCGGCCCACGGCCACAGCGTTGGTCGTTCACCAGGGCCACCCGCCCGCTGCGCCCGGGGAGCCCTGCTGAAAATGCGCCTGCCTCTGCGCCTCACGCTGTTCGTCCGTGTGGCGTTGAAACGCCTGCGTCTCCGCGCTGCATATCGAAGCTGGAGAAGGAGGACACCGCGACGTGAGACCGGCTGGTATCCTGGAATCCCTTGGTGCATGAACGACATGGGTAGCGGCCCCATGGCGATCCACAGAAGGGGCAGATGCGCGTGCAGCGCCGCCTGCGCCTGGCTGTCTACGAGCAGGGGGATCTCGAACCTCGTGCACATTCCTCCGTGAAGTCGTATTCATGTGCTCGGGTCGCTCGGCCACGTGAGCCTGACGGGCGGGCGGTGGCGGCGGCGGCGGCGGAAGACGCAGCGCCTCCAAGGCCCCTAGGGCTGGCATCAACCATGGCGCGGCCGAATGCCTGGTCCCCCATTGCAAGGAAGTGAACTTACGGTCGTCTCGCTCGAAGTACTCATTCGTGAACTCAGCTTGCCAAGAAAGACACCGCTCGTCCTCCAAGAAGATGTAGTACACGGGCGTGGCACCCGGGTGCGCCATGCAGCACAGCACATGCGCCGCTTCAAACTCCACGTACTTGCACAGCGCGAACGCGACGTTCCGCGCATGCCCCCCCGGCAACCTGTGCCCTGAGTCACGGTGCGACAAATCAGCCCAGGCTGAAGTCATGGCCTCCAGGAGGCCGGAAGACGTAGTCTGTCCCCCAAGAGGGAGACGCCAGCCCTTGTCCCCACACGCGATGGTCTTGTTGTGCTTCCTCTCGACTTGGCTGGTGATGCCTGGACGCCTCCGCATCCTGAGACCCCGCTCCTGGTTGCACACGCCAAGCTGGTACATGATGCGCCGTTGCCTGCACTGATCATAGTCCGTTACGCGAAACCGTATCATGAAGACAGTGAGGTTGCGGCGATCCTTCAAGGCTTCCACCTCCTCCACGGACAGGAATTGGCACAACGAGCGACCAGATGCTGTGGCCATTCGTGTAGCGTCGTAATCTGACTCTGTTGGGGATGGAGGCACCCACCCAGGAGCCCGAGGCAGAGGACCCGCCCGCGGCGGACTCGGAGGCGTAGGAGGTGGGCCTCCCGAAGAAATTGACGGGGAGCCACGCGGAACACGGACAGAGTTCGCCCACGAGCCAACGTTGGTCATGGCAGGCGATGCGGAGGGCGATCTCCTACGAGGAGGGCTGCTGTCAGGATCTGACGACACCAAATCCTCGGTCTCATGGCCGCTGGATGAAGGCGACGGAGTGCGAGCATACGCCATGCGCGCGAAGCGAGATGGCGAATGGCCACTGGGCCTGGCCCGAGACGGCCCCGCGACAGCTTGAGATGGTCGTGCAATCTGCGACGAACGAGGTGGCGAGTGGCTGCTCGACCTGGCGCGAGATGGCCCTGCGACAGCCCGGGATGGTCCTGCTCCCGCGGCAGGAGCAGGTGGCTGCGCAGGGGCTCGCTTGGTGAGCCTGAAGTTGGCCAAGTTGTTGGGCGGTGGTGGCCTACGCTGCGCATCTGCATTGAGCGCATCTTGGCCCTGCCGCCTGGTGTTGGATGCCTTGAGCATCTTCCTCATCTCCCCTAAGCGCACGTACTCTTGAGCAGCGGCATTCTGGGAGAACACCCTACCAGTTCCCCCAAGACCATCCCCGACCGGGTAGTACTTGGTGCTCGAACCCAGAACGATGAGCTCCAGAGGTGGCGCTATGCTGCCATATAGATCGTACTGTTGGAGGACGCCAGTCGAGAGGGACTCTACGTCCACCGGGCGGAGGTACCTGAGCAGCTGGTACGTCCAGACGCCAGCGCTCTCGTACCAATGAGGGAGCTGAAGCTCACCCAGCAACTCCTCACTGTTGTACACTCGCGCATGATCCAGCGTGCAGCGCATCAGCTCGAGGTGCTGCGTGGCTGTACTTGGTTGTACACAGAGGACACGCTCCTTCAGATTCCACATGAGGGTGCCAGCGACCTCACCACTGGGGTACGTAAACAGCTCCTGGAGCGTGTGCTGCAGTCGCTGGATTGAGTTGAGGCTATCGAGCGCTCTGCCTTCTTCCCTGGGCTTGACGACGTCTTGCTTGTTGGCAGGGGATGGCACGTGTGTCATATAGCTCCCCTTGAGCACCCAACAGTCATTATCCTCGTCGTGATCCAACTTTTGGTCCACATACAGCCAGTTAGGGGGCAACAGCTGTTCCACCATCACCCACTTCTGCTCGAGGCAGCGGACGAACTCCACGCAGACATGCTCCTGGGAAGGTCTGGCTGGCATGTCCTCAGGGAGCTCCTGAAGGATGCGGCAAAGACGCGCCACATGGTGCCGGTCCAGGTACAGTCTCTGGTCCGCCCAGTTGTGGTCAAGATGAACGTCCAGAGGTGGACGACCCCCGGTCAACTGGCTATCGGTGACCCACTTCGTGCGCCCACCCACCCAGGGGTTTGGTGCTGCGTAAAGTTGCGCAAGCATGCGCTCTGACCCTGCCAGCTCGACGGACGTCAGTGACGCCAGGTAGCTCCTTCGACCTCCTTCAAGCGAACATGTGTGAACGCGAGATGCCGCCTCGACCTCTGCGCGTGTGGCGACTCGAGGTCTAGGGGGCGCAGCAGATGGCCCTGACGAAGGCATCGGTGACCCCACCGGCGACTCATCGTCGTCAAGGATGTGCTCAGACCGAATCCCAGAAGCAGCAAATCTCTCCTCCCTAGTGCTCGGGGGTGGGCACCCCAGCCATTTGCACTCCGTCTCATGCCCAAAGATCTCCGATTGTAAACATACCACCGGGTCCAACCTCCTGGGCTGGTGAGGACGCTTGGGTGTCGTCATGTCGACCAGCGGAAGAACCACCTCAGCATCCATGCCCAAAACCTTCGGTGCATGCGACACGGCCACGCAACTTCCCAACTTGATGTCAATCATCAGGGAGTTCTTCAGCGGCCCAGTGCCTATCAGCAGGTCCCAGGAGTTCTCAGCCTCGAAGGTCACGAAGGCGTACAACCGGTGAAGCGTCATGTGCGGCGTGCCCGCAGCCAAAATGACGTCCACGTAGCAATAATTGGTGAACTTTGTGGGACTGTTGTCACATCTGGTGACCTTGGCGCCGGTGGTGGCTTCATAAATTGTGAGACCCAGCCGCCTCACAACAGAGATCGAGATGATGTTACAGTTGGCGCCGGTGTCCATGAGGGTTGCCCGGTACAGCATAAGCTCGCCACCAGATGACACCAGCGCAAGCCCCTCATATAAAGTGGCATTCTGCAACTTGCAGATGGGCTGCACTTGAGCCATCAATAGCACCTGCTCGTCGGTCAGATGCTGCGTCATCTTTGCCCTCAGTGCGTCGTAGGCGGAGGTCTTGATGGTACCAGCTCGCACATGTCCATGGTCACTGAAGTCAACCACCCCCAGATCGTCCACGTAGGCAGCA
This sequence comes from Cymbomonas tetramitiformis, assembly GCA_001247695.2. Lineage (NCBI taxonomy): Eukaryota > Viridiplantae > Chlorophyta > Pyramimonadophyceae > Pyramimonadales > Pyramimonadaceae > Cymbomonas > Cymbomonas tetramitiformis. The sequence continues at coordinate 23,556 of LGRX02002822.1, read as the reverse complement.
GCTGCACATCGAGCGGCGGCGCTGTCGACCACCCCGTTGGGCATCTCGTCCAATGGCACCTCCTCGGTTGCACGATGTCCTGAACCGTCTGCTTCCCTTCTTACTCCTTGCGTCGCTGTGGCGTGCGTGTCTTCCAACTCATGCTCATTGACCTCGGTGGGCTGTTCGGTTGCATCATTCGGATCCTTGCCCATGAGCTCCTCCAGCGCCAAAAGGTTCTCGATGTCCTTCGGGAGATCGATGGCGTTCTGGGATATCAGGATGGCAGCAATCTGCGAGCAGGCACGCACGGAGCTGCGAAGATTGGATGCCAACAGGTGGACCTTCCTGCTGAGTACGTCGGGAGGAACGGCCCTAGGCACCTGAGCGGCTCTGTCGAACTCCTCCGGCGTCTTGACCTGGAAGCCCCGCATCTGCTGAGTGCTGCCCAAGGCGACAGCGGCGCTGGCCTGGAGACTCGGTGCGTGATCGATGCCAACACCATGACCACCTTCCAGCCCATCCCCAGCAGGGCAGTCCTGCTCATCCTCCTCGTATTCAGCCTGTTGGGTGAAGTTGGAGTCGTACTCGGTCTCCGCATCGCTGGCCTCTGATCGGGCCTGTGCATCGGCGATCTTGTCATCCTTTGGAGGTGACCCTGCCTGGAGGCCTGACAATTCTGCGGCGAGTTTCTCCTTAACCTCGGCACTGGCAGCCACTTGCTGCTGCTGCTGCTGTGGCTGCTGCTGCTTGGCCTCAGGGAGCTTAAGCCACTCCTTGGTGGTGATCCCCATCTTGTGCTTATCAAAGCGGTGTGCGATGTTGTAGGCGCGCATCTGGGCATTCTTGACCTCATCCGGCCACTTGGAGTTCTGCCTGTCCTTATGGAAGTTGGGCGGCACCCGGGCATCACGACACCCCGTGTAGCAGCGCTCTGGAGAGTGGGGCAGGCGCGTGAAGCACCAGTCACACTGAAACTTCTTCGAGGCATCAGGTGGTGGCACCTTGCTGTAAGAAGGTTTCTGACGCTCGTCATTGTTCGCTTCCCTCGCAGGCTTCTTGGCGTCGTCGCCACCATGCTGTGCCTGCTCCTTCTTCTTGGGGTCCCTGCGTCTGTCCCCAGTCTTGGAGGCAGAACCCGAGCGCCTCATGGCTGACACCAGTGCAGACAGGTCAAGCCCCATCTGCCTGGCCTCGAAGCAGGAGTACACGCAGTTGAGCCTGCGAACCAGCTCCTGCTGCAGTGTGAGGGCCCAAGCCTCTGCATCGTTCTTGAGCTTGTCCTGCACCTCCACGATCACCTCCAGGTCCTCCCAAGTGACCCTGTTGGGGGCAGGATGGCTGACACGCAGCTGCTCGGACACGCGATCTCGGTATTCTTTGATGCGCAGGCCCTTAATGCATTCCTCGATATTCTGCCTGACGACGGAGTCCTCCACCCTCCTGCCGGTGTTGAGAGCTGCCTCCCTGCGACGACAGCTCTTCACGTAGGCGAGGCCGTCCTGCTCGTTGGTCTGCGGCTTGGCGATCAAGAGATCCTCCTTCTCTTTGGTGCCCTTCATCAAGAATTTAGCTTCGAGCTCTGCAACGAAAGCCCTCAAGGCCCAAGAGTAGTGAGAATCTTCAGTGCCATCTGGCCCCGTGAGACCCTTCGTGGAGGTTCCCTCGCCTGCCCACTCATCAGACGCCTCGCCATCCTCATCACCCTCCTCGAACACCTTACAAACTGCCCAGGTTGCCCCTGGCGCCAGCTCATGAAAAGGAGGCTGCGCACAACGCACAGATCCCTGGTAGGCATCTCTCATGGTAACGTCCTTCAGGACATGGCAAGCGTGTGAAGCCATGACGCCATTCTTCAGGTAGGCAGCGCACCACCAGTCATAAGCGACTGAGGTGGAATGGTCATCCCCTGCTAGAAACGATGGTATGCTGTCCCACAATGATCTGTAGTCTGGTCTGGACCCAGCGAAGGCCTCCTTCTGCTGCTGACTGAGCGCATGGTAAGATGCTGACTTCATGTACCTACGCTTCCTGGCCTCAAAAGCCCGCTGGACTTTCGCCACCATGTCCACGAAACGCCTGATGAAGAGCGCTCTGTCCTCACTCTTACTACCGGTGTACTGGAGTCTGACGTCTTCCTTGTCAAGTGAGTGACTCTCCTTCTCATAGTGATCCATCTCGTCTACGTCGTCAAACGCAAAGAGAAACTGGTTTGCAGGCGCTGAGGCTACTACTGCTGCTGCGAGTGCTGTTGCTTCTAGCGCTGTTGCTGCTGGAGATGGCGGTGCGGAGGGAGTGGTTTCTGAGCCCGACCCCTCTGCGCTCATATATTCCGTGTCAAGGTCCTGACTGGCCCGCTCTCGTGCCAGCCGTCGTGCCTCACGTTCTCTGGAATGGACAGAGGCAGCGCTTGGCTCTGCCTCTCCCTCCGTGGTGAAGTACTGTGTTGATGCTCAGTCAACGGGACCAAGGGCGAGTCCCCCCTCTCAGCGCAAAGCTCGTTCCCCAGTAGACTGGAGGCTTGACTCAGACTGGCTCAGGCCAGTGCACTGAGTGCCCCTGGATTCGCCTTGCTGAACAAGTGAAAGAACGAAACGCGTGTGGGCAGCGAATGCCTAAAGGTCCAGCACTGTGCTTCAGCGCTCTGAATCAGCAGCAGATGCAGAGTATTCGTGCGAGGAAAATTAAAGCTGGGCCAGTGTGCTGAGCACTTCTGGATTAGCTGGGCCAGAGTTCATCAAGAGCACAATGACAGTGAGGGCAACTCCACAACACCAAGAAATAGCACTGATATGCAGCGGTGTGAGCTAGGCCAGTGTGCTGAGCACCCCTGGATTCACAACACCACTGCTAATCAAGGAAACCATGGCTGGCATGTAAGCTCACTCCCCAGTCCAGTCCAGTAAACAAGTACCAGGTCGCTGACAGAGTTGGAAGCTAAGCCAGTGTGCTGAGCACCCTGGATTCGCAGCACTACTGCTGATTCAGAAGGTGGCCCGTGACATGAGGGCCTCACCGGCTGACCAATACTGTAGAAAGGATAGAAGAATTTTCCAACACATTGTGATAAGACAGCAGAAGGTCACTCCAGTAGTGAGCAGCACTCCAGGCTGGAAACGTAATTAACTCTGAATCCACCAGGTCACTGTGTCACACCAGGGAATAGACCACTCAGTTGTCGCCTTCAGAGCTGATGCTGCTACCAGTCCTCTGGCAAGCTCTTCCTCTGTTTCAGGCTTAGGCCAGTACACCAGGGGTGTCCCTGGATTAACCGTCAGACAGAGTGGAGCTGCTCAAGAAACCGTAAGTTGCAGTTCCAAACATAGAGCAGTGATTCACTGCTGATCCACTTCTTCGCTGGTAAATAAAAGCAGATGCCGCCGCTAATTAGCTCCCAGGCCAAGCACACCTGCCTTTCAGCTAAGCCAGTACACCAGGGGTGTCCCTGGATTCACTTCAGACAAGGTGGCCAGCTGGAGAGCCCACTGGAAGATAGTTCATCAAGGTGCACATTAGCTGTTGATCCACTCTTAACCGGTAAGACAAGGCAGATGCCGCTGCTGATTAGCTCCCAGGTGACACACACCTGCCTTTCAGTTAAGCCAGTGCACCAGGGGTGCCCCTGGATTCACTTCAAGCAAGGTGGTCAGCTGAAAGAACCACTGAGAGCTGCTCATCCAGGTGTACATTAACTGCTGATTAACTTTGTCGCCGCCGCCGCCCAAGCTCATGCCGTGCTGATTAGCTCAAAACTGGAGGACACCTGTCAGCAGCTAGGCCAGTGCACCAGGGGTGCCCCTGGATTCGCTGAAGAACAAGGTGTTGAGCATATCACTGTGTAGAAGGAGGCCGCTCATGACTAGTGAATTCAAAGCTGATCCGTCGCCGCCGTCACTGGAAGCTCTTTCAGTGCAAGTACCACCAAGTTCAGGGAAGAAAAAGGGTCCGCCAGTGCACCGTGGGTGCCCCTGGAGTCGCCTGACTTCCGAATCCGCTCTTTCAACTGCTGCTGACTTCTCGCCAAAGGGCCTTCACTTCCGGATTAACACTGAAATAAAAAGCCGCTCCGCGCAGGACATTATTGTTTTGAAAAAGTATGAAAACAGCAGTAAAATATATCCATCAAAATTGATATTATATCACAAAATACGAATTATTGTGTGTACAAAAGCTGTGAGCAGAACTGTCTTAGCACTCTAGCACTGGCACGCGAACAGCCACCTAGTACTTGCGAAGGCAAAACAATAATGAGTCCACTAGCCTGACCTTCGGTCAGAGTATACTTATATCTCAATGTCCTGCCTGTCACATTTCCCAAAACTGTAACGGGTTCTAGCCCTTAAATCTTCATCTGGCCAATGGAAAGTCATTATCCCATGCCAGCTCTAACAATGTTACCGTTTACCGCATTCTGACTGGCACGTCAGCGGCAAAGGAGTCACTGCCATCTTCGTCTTATCATTCCTGGTCACCTGATGGTGACCATATCTTCTCTGACAAGTCTGCATCTCACAGATGGTCATCTTCGTAAAGCCTGTCATGCTGTCACCACTGTCATGCGTGTCACCAGCTGAACAAACCCGGCGCGGTACCATGAGAAGCCGGCGTTTGTTACAGTCTGTTGGCATGAGGATTGAAGCTTCTGACATTGGCTCTGAGGTCTCTGACGGTGACCAAGGCTCTGACAATGGCTCTGACGGCGGGCAGCAAGTGGCTTTTGGCTCCTTCGGCACTCTTGAGCGTGACTCTGACGGGGGAGCATTGCCGGCGGCCGGTGGCAGTCTGACTCCGGTGTACCGTCCGCGGACTCCGCCGAGCTTTCTCCGATGTGCGTTAATGACCTCTGTGCTTTGTTGCTCCTTGCTGGCCAGCGCTACGGCATCTCTGGTTACCGTGGGCGGTGGTGACAGCTGACAGGTGTCAGGGTCATGACCGATGACATATGTGTCATACATGTCATACGTGTCATACCTGACATGACATTCTGTCAGGGTCATGACCCTGACAACAGGGGCCTGGTTGAGCCCGGAGCCACCGTCCGTCGGTCTACTGGAGATCTCTTTACTTCAGATTCGCCGCTTGGTTCTCTGGACATCCGTGATTGGCCGCCAGATGATGGAGTTCTTCTGTCTTCTTTCTCAATGCTCACACCGCCGTGGGATTCTGCTTTTTTTATTCTTCGGTGGTGTTGGAAGGCTTACATTCTTCTGTCACTTTACTTTCTGCTACGGATCCACCTTGCCCGCTTGGGTCTGGTGGTGCTCAATCTACGGCAGACAGCTTGCAATTCACTTCGGGAATCTTCTGTGCTTGTATCCCAACCGCTGAACTCAGCTCTGCTGACCAGCTTCAAAGTGGCTGAGTTTCTTATCAATTATCCTGGCAGCTTGATTAGCTTTAGCCCAGTAGTGGGATGACCGGGTCAAGACCCCGGCACCCAGCTAGAAGTGATCGGTTTCCACCGAAGTGAATGTTAGGTGTTTGTTTATTATCTCGTGGCTGTATATCCTGTACCTGCTTTGCTAGGTAGTCACACCCACGGGTGGTGTGTTGGACTTCGGGTTTAGGCTTAGTTATTATGGGCTCTGACTAGCCCCTAGCCTGACCCTGCTTCCGTATCGTGTCCGTGACATCCTAGCACTGTACTGTACAGTAGTACAGTACAGTAGTACAGTCTTGTTTCACTGTCTGGGTTTCCGAGAGCATAAAGCCTCGGCCAGACACTGTTTATGTGATTATCAGTATGATTCTCAGCGAGCTTAGCCGGACAGCGGATCTGTCTTTCTCGCATAATGTATGGTTGCAAACCTACAGTATAACATCTATATCCTTATGTTCAGTCTTGGCATACAGCCTAACACTAACATGTAAAACTTGTCCTTAATTTCTCTTGATCAACACTAATTGAGGTCCACTTTTCCAAGCTTCCCTTTCAACATGTTGCTCTCTATCAATCACTAGCAGGATTCCTGTATTGACATCTGCCATCGACCAATCACGTGCACATATATGCATGATTCTGGTACTCCTCCACCAATCATCAGACATATCATGATACTCTTGTATTGCCATTGCAGATCTTTTTTTGGAATCCACCAGATCCTCAATATAATTATTGTCATTGCAGATCTTCTCTTGAAATTTGCCTTGTCATCAATTATTTCTTCTCCATTATTCGCGAATGTGTCATACAGTTGTGACCGGCATGCGACAAGGCCCTTGCAGCATGCAACCACCCGTCACCCGCATGCAACTAACCCGGCATATGTAGCATGCAACCTGGCCTCTGTAGCATGCAACCTGGCCTCTGTAGCATGCAACCTGGCATCCGTGTAGCATGCAACCTGGCCTCTGTAGCATGCAACCGGACATCTGTAGCATGCAACCTGGCCTCTGTCACAGTATTCTGACTGACTAAGCAAACTAGTGACAGCTGAAAAAGTTGGCTAAATTCAGATCGTCTTTAAAACCTGACGATCGAAATAATTAATGGTGGATGATCGCTCTGAAAATGTTGGCGAATTTCACGGAGTCTCTCAGGGACGTGGGATCGTGCAGACGTGGGATCCTCTTCGATCTCACGAGGTAGAGGGACTGTGCATCCTGAGATAGAACACAGAACTCGTCGAGTTCAAGGAATTTTGGTGCGCCTGGGTAAGACATTCTCAGGAGGTGGAATGGCGTGAATGCAATCGGATACATGCCAGCGTGCATTGCTAGTTTGCCACCGTGACCCAAAAAATCCGACGTGGCTGCAGATGTGGCACGCATTAACCCTCCGATTGAAACCTATGCGACGGTCGACTTTGCTTTAGGAAATGTCAGATGTTAAGTACGAGACCCCCCCGGATTATATATTCCTCTTTCGTGGATATAACTGGCGATAAGAGCCTAGAGGTATCGAATGTTGAAAGCCGTTGTCGATGTGGCGCAATACAATTCATAACTTGGATACATTACGTGAGACATTCGTCGGGAGAAATTCGGAATTGTGAACTTATTCATCTAAACCGTTCGCTGAAAATATAGTAATATCTCTACTTAATCGTGCGTACCCGCGAAAAAGATGGTATGTCAAAGACGGCGGATTACACCGACCTGTGCGTGATACGGTAGTGTGGCATCGTAGAAAAGATTTCGTTTTACTTTTCACAGATTCACCTCTCGCGTCTGTCGACAGCCGAGCGACATGGACGATGGAGTTCTCCAGTGTCGTCTTGTACAGAATCGTGTCCGTTTTTGCAATTCCTGTCGCTTTTTGCAGTTCTTTAACAATATTTTACGTTAAGTCTAATTTGTTAAATATGCAGTTTTAGCTAAAGACGGAAGGCTTTCTCTCCCGCAGTGTCCCGCTGTCCAGCGAAGTAAAGATCTCCAGGATTGTATCATAATCTGAGCAATATTTTGCTTCAAAATATTATCACATATTCCTACTTAGTATGCGGGTACCCGTTTCGCAAAGAATGATGACCCATAGCGCAACTATTGCGGGTTTCAAAATCCTGAAATTCCGCCCGCTTCCGCCAAATGAACGCGTCAGCCCACAGCGAGATGTGTGGTTGACCGTTCAGTAGTAATGATTTTTGATGACTCGGCATATTTCCCGAGCTGATAAACTAAATGCTCGATGCGAGATTCGAACTCAGAGATCGTTCAGACGATTTTTATTGTACTGTATCGTAACTACAGCCTAGAGAAACCTGAATTTACTGTAGACGATCGCAGCCAGTAATTTTTTTATATCGGATGGCATTGACGCGTAGACGATTTCGGGGAAAATTAAAAAGCTGTACTCACTTTTAACAGTCAGTCAGAATTACGTGGCATGCAACCTAGCCTCTGTAGCATGCAACCTGTCATCTGTAGCATGCAACCTGGCCTCTGTAGCATGCAACCTGACATCGCTCGTGTAGCATGCAACCGGGCATCTGTAACATGCAACCCGGCCTCAGCATGCAACCCGACATGCAACCTCGCCTCAGAGCATGCAACCCGGCCTCCCGTAGCATGCAACCGACATCCGTAGCATGCAACCTGCCTTGTAGCATGCAACCTAGCCTCTCGTAGCATGCAACCCCGACATCCGTAGCATGCAACCCGGCCTCCGGTAGCATGCAACCCGACATTTGTAGCATGCAACCGGGCATCCGTAACATGCAACTCCGGTCTCGTAGCATGCAACCCGGCATTTGTAGCATGCAACCCACTCCGTAGCATGCAACCCGGTCTCGTAGCATGCAACTGGGCATCCGCAACATGCAACCTGGCCTTGTAGCATGCAACCATTTGTAGCATGCAACCTGGCCTCTGTAGCATGCAACCTGGCCTCTGTAGCATGCAACCTGACATCTGTAGCATGCAACCGGGCATCTGTAGCATGCAACCAGGCATGGCATCGTAGCATGCAACCTGGTCTCTGTAGCATGCAACCCTAGCATCTGTAGCATGCGACCAGGCATACGCAGTATGCAACCAGGCCTCTGCAGCATGCAACCACCCATTGGTAACATGCAACCAGGCCTCTGTAGCATGCAACGCCTCATCGGAAGCATGCAACCAGGCATCCGTAGCATGCAACTAGGCATACGCAGCATGCAACCAGGCATATGTATCATGCAACCACTCGTCGGCAGCATGCAACCAGATCTCTGTAGCATGCAACCCCTCTGCTCGTACCTCCCGGTACAACCCGACTCTCACCCTTTCACGCCACCACCCGTCACCCCGCGTACCTTCGCAGAATTTATCAGCAGTACGGGCTTCACGGTGGAGGCGCCCGACCCCGAGCCATACGTTCACATGAACATGATGTCCGCCGTCGACCAACCCGGGAGCGGCAACGGCTACGCCACCGACGACACGGACGACGAGGATGTTGCCCCTACGCAGCCGCCCACAAGGCTCGGCTGTGGGGCACCCGTCACTGGCTTCGGCCGCTCTTTCCTCACATCCCCATCGGTGTGTGCACTTTTCGTCGTGTGTGCTATTGCCGCACCGCTCACCGCTTCCGGTGTCGGTGGTGCTAGTGCACATGTGTGCACGGCTCCATCGGTCGGTGGTGTTGTCTGGGCTGCCCCGGCAGCCGCAATGCCGGCGACACTACCGCCTGCCAGCTCCCCGATCGAGTGGGGCCCGCTCAACGAGTTGTCGCCTGACGCGATCCCGCCGATGCGACATGGAAGACATCGCGCGCGTTAAGGTTTTTGGCTCGCGCCGTGGGCTGGGTACATCCCGACTCACCCGCCTCCTCCACCTATCTCCGATGCCCCACCGTCGCCTGACTATTCACCAGGGCCGACTACGGACGAGGAGGAGGGGGAGGAGCCGACTTCAATCGACATGCCGACTTCGGTTACTCCGTCAATGTACTCTACGAATGATTCACCGCCGGCTCCGGGGATTGACATGCTCTTCACCGTCACCTTACTCCGTGTTGGCCGTGCAGTTCAGAAGACTTCTAGTGGCTGAGAAGTTTGACACACCGTGCCTGCCTGGGAATTTGCTTGATTTTTGCTTTCCTAGATGTGCAAAAGAGCTCCTAAATTGAGTTGTGTCTAGGGTTTTAGGCACTAACTTAAATTTGTACGGCGGACTTTCACTGCCTGCTGTGAGACGGGACCGCCCTGACCAAGAGTACAGGCCCTCACTAGTGCTGAAGTTTCCTCCTGAAGTTGAGTAGGGAGTTTGTTCCATGTTTCTCACGGGGATGCTGACTCCCCCTAGGGGGGAGCAGTGGTGCACCCTTAGTGTCACCCCTCGCCTGGATGTCACTTGCAGTGCTGTCGGTGTCACTGTGTCACAGGCTCCCGAAACACTTAGCCAGAACATCTTATTATTTTATCTGACTTTAGTATTCCACGAGCCGGCACACCTGCATTTTCACAGTCGCAAAGCAGGATATATACATTCATATTTCTCCTGTTTGATCAGGTTATAGCCCCCGCACCTTTCGTGTCGGCTCATTCGTCTCTCTGGTCCGCTTCGCTTTTCGCGACTCTATCGACATCTTTTGGCAGCAACAATCGACATCAGCCGCACCGCACACGCGCAGCACGTTACGGCACGGCACCGACATCCCGACATCTTGACATCTTTTTTACGACATCTTCAGCTGTTTTTATTGCACACCTTGTGTGCTTGAATTTACCGCTGGACCCGCAATATTTTATCCCTACAATGGCTTCGACCCGACGTGAAGGACTTGCATCCGCTCTGCGCGCTGCCCGCACACATCAGGGCGGTACACCGTCAAATTCACCTTCCGGATCGCAGAGTACCCCTGCCTCGTCTCGTAGACCACGCAGGATTGTGGGAACATCTTCATTGCGTTCGAAACCGACATCAACGGTCAACGCCCCTACGGCTTTTGACTACTTCAACGATCCCGACGTTTTGAGCACCACGCCTGTGGAGGAGGGGCGCGAGGATGGGTACATCGAGCAGCTCGCCTACGCGTTCCAGTATGGGAGTGACCTTATTTCGTTCCTGAAGTCTACTGGCCTCAAGATGCCCGTTGGATACACTTTGGACACCATGACTGCCGACGTGGACTTCAACGCCCTCCTTTCGGGATTGGCTCACGTGCTTTACCCCGTCTCCTACAGCGAGGCGGCCAAGCTCCTGGACCTCGAGCACGATCATGACTTTTACCACGTCACCATCAACGAGATCCTCTTCAGCATCCTTCCGCACCCGCTTCGTGGCAACGCACTGAGTGTCTACCACGAATGTGCCCGCCACCACCCTGCTGACGGCCGCTACGCTCTTCAGCGCTTACGGTACGAGGTTGAGGGTGTGCCCGACGCGGACGGCATGCGCTTCTGGACCCAGATGCGGGCGGTTGTCCTCACCGAGGTCGAGGACCCCGCCCCACAACTTGCCCTAATCCGACGGCTTGGTGACCGCCACCAGAAGATCAAGCCGACGTACAACGACACCGACCGCGTGATGGACCTCTGGCACATTTTGTCCGAGTCCGCCAAGCAGTCACCGTACGTCGCCCCCTTGTATCTGGTGGTGTTGCGCGAGTTGCGTGCGGGTGCGGTTTTCACTTTTGCCCGCCTTGCTCTCCGCATCCGCCTCGCCTTTCGGGACGAGAGCCCCCTTGCCACACTCTCGTCCTCTGCCGCTCCCGACATCCCACCCGAGGGCTCTGGCTACCGCCCTAAACACGCGCCCCAGAAGCCCAACCCATCTCCGCGTTCCCCTGTTGCCATGGCTCTTCGCATGCAGAAGCAATCGTTGGCGCCCTTGGAGGGCAAGTGGACGTCCGACTCGCCCAACTCCATGTACCTCCAGTGGGTGGGCACAGGTTTTCCCTGCACCGTCTGCTTCCGCATGTGGCACGTCACGGACTCCCACCCCGACACCCGTGGTGCCTGCCCGTACGTGTGCGTCGAGGCATTCGCGAACAACAGGCACCTCGAGACATCGCGAGCGGCCACTGCCCGCCCGCCGCTTGATGCATCCGCCGCCGCCCTCACGGCACCGCCCCCTGCAGTGGACCCGCCGGCTCCACCCACGGAGCAGCCTACTGCGGCAGCATTCCTCTCCGCCCGCCTCTCCCTGCCTGCACCAATTGCAGGTGATGCGATCGACACCGTCGGCAGCGGCTCTCTGGTGGTGCCAACCACGGACGATGCCGCCTATCCGCTGTCTGGTGACATCGAGGAGCCTGCTTGCTACGGCGCCGTCTTCGACGACGAGGACGACACCGATTGGCCGGCATTGCGCTCTTCGCCTGTGTGGTTGCCCAAATCGTCCATCACCGGCGATGTGAACGGAAAGCTTTCACAACCCTAAAATTGGATTCGGGTTTGAGATGTTAGAATGTGCTAGCGCCACGCATGGAATTGCTTCTAGCTAGGTTGAAAAAGGCCTCTCCGAGTAACATTCTAAACATTTCTTCTAGCCGCCTGTCCGGGTGTACCGGCTGGCCCTGCAGTGCACCTCCCGCCTTCGGGGTGAGGTGGTGTCACGGGGATGCTGACTTCGCCCCCCCCCTAGGGGGGAGCAGTGGTGCACCCTTAGTGTCACCCCTCGCCTGGATGTCACTTGCAGTGCTGTCTGTGTCACTGTGTCACAGGCTCCCGAAACACTTAGCCAGAACATCTTATTATTTTATCTGACTTTAGTATTCCACGAGCCGGCACACCTGCATTTTCACAGTCACAAAGCAGGATATATATATTCATATTTCTCCTGTTTGATCAGTTTCACACACTTAGATCCATCTGCTGAGTGCTGCCCAAGGCGACAGCGGCGCTGGCCTGGAGACTCGGTGCGTGATCGATGCCAACACCATGACCACCTTCCAGCCCATCCCCAGCAGGGCAGTCCTGCTCATCCTCCTCGTATTCAGCCTGTTGGGTGAAGTTGGAGTCGTACTCGGTCTCCGCATCGCTGGCCTCTGATCGGGCCTGTGCATCGGCGATCTTGTCATCCTTTGGAGGTGACCCTGCCTGGAGGCCTGACAATTCTGCGGCGAGTTTCTCCTTAACCTCGGCACTGGCAGCCACTTGCTGCTGCTGCTGCTGTGGCTGCTGCTGCTTGGCCTCAGGGAGCTTAAGCCACTCCTTGGTGGTGATCCCCATCTTGTGCTTATCAAAGCGGTGTGCGATGTTGTAGGCGCGCATCTGGGCATTCTTGACCTCATCCGGCCACTTGGAGTTCTGCCTGTCCTTATGGAAGTTGGGCGGCACCCGGGCATCACGACACCCCGTGTAGCAGCGCTCTGGAGAGTGGGGCAGGCGCGTGAAGCACCAGTCACACTGAAACTTCTTCGAGGCATCAGGTGGTGGCACCTTGCTGTAAGAAGGTTTCTGACGCTCGTCATTGTTCGCTTCCCTCGCAGGCTTCTTGGCGTCGTCGCCACCATGCTGTGCCTGCTCCTTCTTCTTGGGGTCCCTGCGTCTGTCCCCAGTCTTGGAGGCAGAACCCGAGCGCCTCATGGTTGACACTAGTGCAGCCAGGTCAAGCCCCATCTGCCTGGCCTCGAAGCAGGAGTACACGCAGTTGAGCCTACGAACCAGCTCCTGCTGCAGTGTGAGGGCCCAAGCCTCCGCATCGTTCTTGAGCTTGTCCTGCACCTCCACGATCACCTCCAGGTCCTCCCAAGTGACCCTGTTGGGGGCAGGATGGCTGACACGCAGCTGCTCGGACACGCGATCTCGGTATTCTTTGATGCGCAGGCCCTTAATGCATTCCTCGATATTCTGCCTGACGACGGAGTCCTCCACCCTCCTGCCGGTGTTGAGAGCTGCCTCCCTACGACGACAGCTCTTCACGTAGGCGAGGCCGTCCTGCTCGTTGGTCTGCGGCTTGGCGATCAAGAGATCCTCCTTCTCTTTGGTGCCCTTCATCAAGAATTTAGCTTCGAGCTCTGCAACGAAAGCCCTCAAGGCCCAAGAGTAGTGAGAATCTTCAGTGCCATCTGGCCCCGTGAGACCCTTCGTGGAGGTTCCCTCGCCTGCCCACTCATCAGACGCCTCGCCATCCTCATCACCCTCCTCGAACACCTTACAAACTGCCCAGGTTGCCCCTGGCGCCAGCTCATGAAAAGGAGGCTGCGCACAACGCACAGATCCCTGGTAGGCATCTCTCATGGTAACGTCCTTCAGGACATGGCAAGCGTGTGAAGCCATGGCGCCATTCTTCAGGTAGGCAGCGCACCACCAGTCATAAGCGACTGAGGTGGAATGGTCATCCCCTGCTAGAAACGATGGTATGCTGTCCCACAATGATCTGTAGTCTGGTCTGGACCCAGCGAAGGCCTCCTTCTGCTGCTGACTGAGCGCATGGTAAGATGCTGACTTCATGTACCTACGCTTCCTGGCCTCAAAAGCCCGCTGGACTTTCGCCACCATGTCCACGAAACGCCTGATGAAGAGCGCTCTGTCCTCACTCTTACTACCGGTGTACTGGAGTCTGACGTCTTCCTTGTCAAGTGAGTGACTCTCCTTCTCATAGTGATCCATCTCGTCTACGTCGTCAAACGCAAAGAGAAACTGGTTTGCAGGCGCTGAGGCTACTACTGCTGCTGCGAGTGCTGTTGCTTCTAGCGCTGTTGCTGCTGGAGATGGCGGTGCGGAGGGAGTGGTTTCTGAGCCCGACCCCTCTGCGCTCATATATTCCGTGTCAAGGTCCTGACTGGCCCGCTCTCGTGCCAGCCGTCGTGCCTCACGTTCTCTGGAATGGACAGAGGCAGCGCTTGGCTCTGCCTCTCCCTCCGTGGTGAAGTACTGTGTTGATGCTCAGTCAACGGGACCAAGGGCGAGTCCCCCCTCTCAGCGCAAAGCTCGTTCCCCAGTAGACTGGAGGCTTGACTCAGACTGGCTCAGGCCAGTGCACTGAGTGCCCCTGGATTCGCCTTGCTGAACAAGTGAAAGAACGAAACGCGTGTGGGCAGCGAATGCCTAAAGGTCCAGCACTGTGCTTCAGCGCTCTGAATCAGCAGCAGATGCAGAGTATTCGTGCGAGGAAAATTAAAGCTGGGCCAGTGTGCTGAGCACTTCTGGATTAGCTGGGCCAGAGTTCATCAAGAGCACAATGACAGTGAGGGCAACTCCACAACACCAAGAAATAGCACTGATATGCAGCGGTGTGAGCTAGGCCAGTGTGTTGAGCACCCCTGGATTCACAACACCACTGCTAATCAAGGAAACCATGGCTGGCATGTAAGCTCACTCCCCAGTCCAGTCCAGTAAACAAGTACCAGGTCGCTGACAGAGTTGGAAGCTAAGCCAGTGTGCTGAGCACCCTGGATTCGCAGCACTACTGCTGATTCAGAAGGTGGCCCGTGACATGAGGGCCTCACCGGCTGACCAATACTGTAGAAAGGATAGAAGAATTTTCCAACACATTGTGATAAGACAGCAGAAGGTCACTCCAGTAGTGAGCAGCACTCCAGGCTGGAAACGTAATTAACTCTGAATCCACCAGGTCACTGTGTCACACCAGGGAATAGACCACTCAGTTGTCGCCTTCAGAGCTGATGCTGCTACCAGTCCTCTGGCAAGCTCTTCCTCTGTTTCAGGCTTAGGCCAGTACACCAGGGGTGTCCCTGGATTAACCGTCAGACAGAGTGGAGCTGCTCAAGAAACCGTAAGTTGCAGTTCCAAACATAGAGCAGTGATTCACTGCTGATCCACTTCTTCGCTGGTAAATAAAAGCAGATGCCGCCGCTAATTAGCTCCCAGGCCAAGCACACCTGCCTTTCAGCTAAGCCAGTACACCAGGGGTGTCCCTGGATTCACTTCAGACAAGGTGGCCAGCTGGAGAGCCCACTGGAAGATAGTTCATCAAGGTGCACATTAGCTGTTGATCCACTCTTAACCGGTAAGACAAGGCAGATGCCGCTGCTGATTAGCTCCCAGGTGACACACACCTGCCTTTCAGTTAAGCCAGTGCACCAGGGGTGCCCCTGGATTCACTTCAAGCAAGGTGGTCAGCTGAAAGAACCACTGAGAGCTGCTCATCCAGGTGTACATTAACTGCTGATTAACTTTGTCGCCGCCGCCGCCCAAGCTCATGCCGTGCTGATTAGCTCAAAACTGGAGGACACCTGTCAGCAGCTAGGCCAGTGCACCAGGGGTGCCCCTGGATTCGCTGAAGAACAAGGTGTTGAGCATATCACTGTGCGGAAGGAGGCCGCTCATGACTAGTGAATTCAAAGCTGATCCGTCGCCGCCGTCACTGGAAGCTCTTTCAGTGCAAGTACCACCAAGTTCAGGGAAGAAAAAGGGTCCGCCAGTGCACCGTGGGTGCCCCTGGAGTCGCCTGACTTCCGAATCCGCTCTTTCAACTGCTGCTGACTTCTCGCCAAAGGGCCTTCACTTCCGGATTAACACTGAAATAAAAAGCCGCTCCGCGCAGGACATTATTGTTTTGAAAAAGTATGAAAACAGCAGTAAAATATATCCATCAAAATTGATATTATATCACAAAATACGAATTATTGTGTGTACAAAAGTTGTGAGCAGAACTGTCTTAGCACTCTAGCACTGGCACGCGAACAGCCACCTAGTACTTGCGAAGGCAAAACAATAATGAGTCCACTAGCCTGACCTTCGGTCAGAGTATACTTATATCTCAATGTCCTGTCACATTTCCCAAAACTGTAACGGGTTCTAGCCCTTAAATCTTCATCTGGCCAATGGAAAGTCATTATCCCATGCCAGCTCTAACAATGTTACCGTTTACCGCATTCTGACTGACACGTCAGCGGCAAAGGAGTCACTGCCATCTTCGTCTTATCATTCCCTGGTCACCTGATGGTGACCATATCTTCTCTGACAAGTCTGCATCTCACAGATGGTCATCTTCGTAAAGCCTGTCATGCTGTCACCACTGTCATGCGTGTCACCAGCTGAACAAACCCGGCGCGGTACCATGAGAAGCCGGCGTTTGTTACAGTCTGTTGGCATGAGGATTGAAGCTTCTGACATTGGCTCTGAGGTCTCTGACGGTGACCAAGGCTCTGACAATGGCTCTGACGGCGGGCAGCAAGTGGCTTTTGGCTCCTTCGGCACTCTTGAGCGTGACTCTGACGGGGGAGCATTGCCGGCGGCCGGTGGCAGTCTGACTCCGGTGTACCGTCCGCGGACTCCGCCGAGCTTTCTCCGATGTGCGTTAATGACCTCTGTGCTTTGTTGCTCCTTGCTGGCCAGCGCTACGGCATCTCTGGTTACCGTGGGCGGTGGTGACAGCTGACAGGTGTCAGGGTCATGACCGATGACATATGTGTCATACATGTCATACGTGTCATACCTGACATGACATTCTGTCAGGGTCATGACCCTGACAACAGGGGCCTGGTTGAGCCCGGAGCCACCGTCCGTCGGTCTACTGGAGATCTCTTTACTTCAGATTCGCCGCTTGGTTCTCTGGACATCCGTGATTGGCCGCCAGATGATGGAGTTCTTCTGTCTTCTTTCTCAATGCTCACACCGCCGTGGGATTCTGCTTTTTTTATTCTTCGGTGGTGTTGGAAGGCTTACATTCTTCTGTCACTTTACTTTCTGCTACGGATCCACCTTGCCCGCTTGGGTCTGGTGGTGCTCAATCTACGACAGACAGCTTGCAATTCACTTCGGGAATCTTCTGTGCTTGTATCCCAACCGCTGAACTCAGCTCTGCTGACCAGCTTCAAAGTGGCTGAGTTTCTTATCAATTATCCTGGCAGCTTGATTAGCTTTAGCCCAGTAGTGGGATGACCGGGTCAAGACCCCGGCACCCAGCTAGAAGTGATCGGTTTCCACCGAAGTGAATGTTAGGTGTTTGTTTATTATCTCTCGTGGCTTTGCTAGGTAGTCACACCCACGGGTGGTGTGCTGGACTTCGGGTTTAGGCTTAGTTATTATGGGCTCTGACTAGCCCCTAGCCTGACTCTGCTTCCGTATCGTGTCCGTGACATCCTAGCACTGTACTGTACAGTAGTACAGTACAGTAGTACAGTCTTGTTTCACTGTCTGGGTTTCCGAGAGCATAAAGCCTCGGCCAGACACTGTTTATGTGATTATCAGTATGATTCTCAGCGAGCTTAGCCGGACAGCGGATCTGTCTTTCTCGCATAATGTATGGTTGCAAACCTACAGTATAACATCTATATCCTTATGTTCAGTCTTGGCATACAGCCTAACACTAACATGTAAAACTTGTCCTTAATTTCTCTTGATCAACACTAATTGAGGTCCACTTTTCCAAGCTTCCCTTTCAACATGTTGCTCTCTATCAATCACTAGCAGGATTCCTGTATTGACATCTGCCATCGACCAATCACGTGCACATATATGCATGATTCTGGTACTCCTCCACCAATCATCAGACATATCATGATACTCTTGTATTGCCATTGCAGATCTTTTTTTGGAATCCACCAGATCCTCAATATAATTATTGTCATTGCAGATCTTCTCTTGAAATTTGCCTTGTCATCAATTATTTCTTCTCCATTATTCGCGAATGTGTCATACAGTTGTGACCGGCATGCGACAAGGCCCTTGCAGCATGCAACCACCCGTCACCCGCATGCAACTAACCCGGCATATGTAGCATGCAACCTGGCCTCTGTAGCATGCAACCTGGCCTCTGTAGCATGCAACCTGGCATCCGTGTAGCATGCAACCTGGCCTCTGTAGCATGCAACCGGACATCTGTAGCATGCAACCTGGCCTCTGTCACAGTATTCTGACTGACTAAGCAAACTAGTGACAGCTGAAAAAGTTGGCTAAATTCAGATCGTCTTTAAAACCTGACGATCGAAATAATTAATGGTGGATGATCGCTCTGAAAATGTTGGCGAATTTCACGGAGTCTCTCAGGGACGTGGGATCGTGCAGACGTGGGATCCTCTTCGATCTCACGAGGTAGAGGGACTGTGCATTCTGAGATGAACACAGAACTCGTCGAGTTCAAGGAATTTTGGTGCGCCTGGGTAAGACATTCTCAGGAGGTGGAATGGCGTGAATGCAATCGGATACATGCCAGCGTGCATTGCTAGTTTGCCACCGTGACCCAAAAAATCCGACGTGGCTGCAGATGTGGCGCGCATTAACCCTCCGATTGAAACCTATGCGACGGTCGACTTTGCTTTAGGAAATGTCAGATGTTAAGTACGAGACCCCCCCGGATTATATATTCCTCTTTCGTGGATATAACTGGCGATAAGAGCCTAGAGGTATCGAATGTTGAAAGCCGTTGTCGATGTGGCGCAATACAATTCATAACTTGGATACATTACGTGAGACATTCGTCGGGAGAAATTCGGAATTGTGAACTTATTCATCTAAACCGTTCGCTGAAAATATAGTAATATCTCTACTTAATCGTGCGTACCCGCGAAAAAGATGGTATGTCAAAGACGGCGGATTACACCGACCTGTGCGTGATACGGTAGTGTGGCATCGTAGAAAAGATTTCGTTTTACTTTTCACAGATTCACCTCTCGCGTCTGTCGACAGCCGAGCGACATGGACGATGGAGTTCTCCAGTGTCGTCTTGTACAGAATCGTGTCCGTTTTTGCAATTCCTGTCGCTTTTTGCAGTTCTTTAACAATATTTTACGTTAAGTCTAATTTGTTAAATATGCAGTTTTAGCTAAAGACGGAAGGCTTTCTCTCCCGCAGTGTGCCCCTGTCCAGCGAAGTAAAGATCTCCAGGATTGTATCATAATCTGAGCAATATTTTGCTTCAAAATATTATCACATATTCCTACTTAGTATGCGGGTACCCGTTTCGCAAAGAATGATGACCCATAGCGCAACTATTGCGGGTTTCAAAATCCTGAAATTCCGCCCGCTTCCGCCAAATGAACGCGTCAGCCCACAGCGAGATGTGTGGTTGACCGTTCAGTAGTAATGATTTTTGATGACTCGGCATATTTCCCGAGCTGATAAACTAAATGCTCGATGCGAGATTCGAACTCAGAGATCGTTCAGACGATTTTTATTGTACTGTATCGTAACTACAGCCTAGAGAAACCTGAATTTACTGTAGACGATCGCAGCCAGTAATTTTTTTATATCGGATGGCATTGACGCGTAGACGATTTCGGGGAAAATTAAAAAGCTGTACTCACTTTTAACAGTCAGTCAGAATTACGTGGCATGCAACCTAGCCTCTGTAGCATGCAACCTGTCATCTGTAGCATGCAACCTGGCCTCTGTAGCATGCAACCTGACATCGCTCGTGTAGCATGCAACCGGGCATCTGTAACATGCAACTGGCCTACAGCATGCAGCGACCACATCTGTAGCGCCTGGCACAGCCTCATGGCATGCAGCAGCCTCCAGCATGCAGCCCGGACATGTGCAGCATGCAACGGCACTGTAGCATGCAACCCCTGGCCTGTGGCATGCAGCGACATGCATACAACATGCAACCTGGCCTACGTAGCATACAGCGACATTATGGCAGCACAAACCGGGCATGCGTAACATACAGCCTGGTCTGTAGCATACAACTGGCATTTGTAGCATGCAACGACCTGTAGCATGCAACACAGTCTCTATGTATGCAACCAGGCATACGCAACATGCAACTACGGTCTTTGTAGCATGCAACTGGCATTGTAGCATGCAACCCCGACCTCGGCAGCATGCAAGCTGGCCTCTATGGCATGGCCCAAACATCAGCATGCCTTTGACTACTCTACTTGACACCTTCCTGGCAGCCTCTGTAAGCAGCTGGCGACATACGTAGCATGCAACCAGGCATCGGAAGCATGCAAACTGGCATCTGTAGCATGCAACCTGGTCTCTGTAGCATGCAACCTAGCATCTGTAGCATGCGACCAGGCAGGCATACGCAGCATGCAACCGGGCCTCTGCAGCATGCAACCACCCATTGGTAACATGCAACCAGGCCTCTGTAGCATGCAACGCCTCATCGGAAGCATGCAACCAGGCATCCGTAGCATGCAACTAGGCATACGCAGCATGCAACCAGGCATATGTATCATGCAACCACTCGTCGGCAGCATGCAACCAGATCTCTGTAGCATGCAACCCCTCTGCTCGTACCTCCCGGTACAACCCGACTCTCACCCTTTCACGCCACCACCCGTCACCCCGCGTACCTTCGCAGAATTTATCAGCAGTACGGGCTTCACGGTGGAGGCGCCCGACCCCGAGCCATACGTTCACATGAACATGATGTCCGCCGTCGACCAACCCGGGAGCGGCAACGGCTACGCCACCGACGACACGGACGACGAGGATGTTGCCCCTACGCAGCCGCCCACAAGGCTCGGCTGTGGGGCACCCGTCACTGGCTTCGGCCGCTCTTTCCTCACATCCCCATCGGTGTGTGCACTTTTCGTCGTGTGTGCTATTGCCGCACCGCTCACCGCTTCCGGTGTCGGTGGTGCTAGTGCACATGTGTGCACGGCTCCATCGGTCGGTGGTGTTGTCTGGGCTGCCCCGGCAGCCGCAATGCCGGCGACACTACCGCCTGCCAGCTCCCCGATCGAGTGGGGCCCGCTCAACGAGTTGTCGCCTGACGCGATCCCGCCGATGCGACATGGAAGACATCGCGCGCGTTAAGGTTTTTGGCTCGCGCCGTGGGCTGGGTACATCCCGACTCACCCGCCTCCTCCACCTATCTCCGATGCCCCACCGTCGCCTGACTATTCACCAGGGCCGACTACGGACGAGGAGGAGGGGGAGGAGCCGACTTCAATCGACATGCCGACTTCGGTTACTCCGTCAATGTACTCTACGAATGATTCACCGCCGGCTCCGGGGATTGACATGCTCTTCACCGTCACCTTACTCCGTGTTGGCCGTGCAGTTCAGAAGACTTCTAGTGGCTGAGAAGTTTGACACACCGTGCCTGCCTGGGAATTTGCTTGATTTTTGCTTTCCTAGATGTGCAAAAGAGCTCCTAAATTGAGTTGTGTCTAGGGTTTTAGGCACTAACTTAAATTTGTACGGCGGACTTTCACTGCCTGCTGTGAGACGGGACCGCCCTGACCAAGAGTACAGGCCCTCACTAGTGCTGAAGTTTCCTCCTGAAGTTGAGTAGGGAGTTTGTTCCATGTTTCTCACGGGGATGCTGACTCCCCCCTAGGGGGGAGCAGTGGTGCACCCTTAGTGTCACCCCTCGCCTGGATGTCACTTGCAGTGCTGTCGGTGTCACTGTGTCACAGGCTCCCGAAACACTTAGCCAGAACATCTTATTATTTTATCTGACTTTAGTATTCCACGAGCCGGCACACCTGCATTTTCACAGTCGCAAAGCAGGATATATACATTCATATTTCTCCTGTTTGATCAGGTTATAGCCCCCGCACCTTTCGTGTCGGCTCATTCGTCTCTCTGGTCCGCTTCGCTTTTCGCGACTCTATCGACATCTTTTGGCAGCAACAATCGACATCAGCCGCACCGCACACGCGCAGCACGTTACGGCACGGCACCGACATCCCGACATCTTGACATCTTTTTTACGACATCTTCAGCTGTTTTTATTGCACACCTTGTGTGCTTGAATTTACCGCTGGACCCGCAATATTTTATCCCTACAATGGCTTCGACCCGACGTGAAGGACTTGCATCCGCTCTGCGCGCTGCCCGCACACATCAGGGCGGTACACCGTCAAATTCACCTTCCGGATCGCAGAGTACCCCTGCCTCGTCTCGTAGACCACGCAGGATTGTGGGAACATCTTCATTGCGTTCGAAACCGACATCAACGGTCAACGCCCCTACGGCTTTTGACTACTTCAACGATCCCGACGTTTTGAGCACCACGCCTGTGGAGGAGGGGCGCGAGGATGAGTACATCGAGCAGCTCGCCTACGCGTTCCAGTATGGGAGTGACCTTATTTCGTTCCTGAAGTCTACTGGCCTCAAGATGCCCGCTGGTTACACTTTGGACACCACGACTGCCGACGTGGACTTCAACGCCCTCCTTTCGGGATTGGCTCACGTGCTTTACCCCGTCTCCTACAGCGAGGTGGCCAAGCTCCTGGACCTCGAGCACGATCATGACTTTTACCACGTCACCATCAACGAGATCCTCTTCAGCATCCTTCCGCACCCGCTTCGTGGCAACGCACTGAGTGTCTACCACGAATGTGCCCGCCACCACCCTGCTGACGGCCGCTACGCTCTTCAGCGCTTACGGTACGAGGTTGAGGGTGTGCCCGACGCGGACGGCATGCGCTTCTGGACCCAGATGCGGGCGGTTGTCCTCACCGAGGTCGAGGACCCCGCCCCACAACTTGCCCTAATCCGACGGCTTGGTGACCGCCACCTCCAGAAGATCAAGCCGACGTACAACGACACCGACCGCGTGATGGACCTCTGGCACATTTTGTCCGAGTCCGCCAAGCAGTCACCGTACGTCGCCCCCCTGTATCTGGTGGTGTTGCGCGAGTTGCGTGCGGGTGCGGTTTTCACTTTTGCCCGCCTTGCTCTCCGCATCCGCCTCGCCTTTCGGGACGAGAGCCCCCTTGCCACACTCTCGTGTCTCGTCCTCTGCCGCTCCCGACATCCCACCCGAGGGCTCTGGCTACCGCCCTAAACACGCGCCCCAGAAGCCCAACCCATCTCCGCGTTCCCCTGTTGCCATGGCTCTTCGCATGCAGAAGCAATCGTTGGCGCCCTTGGAGGGCAAGTGGACGTCCGACTCGCCCAACTCCATGTACCTCCAGTGGGTGGGCACAGGTTTTCCCTGCACCGTCTGCTTCCGCATGTGGCACGTCACGGACTCCCACCCCGACACCCGTGGTGCCTGCCCGTACGTGTGCGTCGAGGCATTCGCGAACAACAGGCACCGAGCGGCCACTGCCCGCCAGGGTAGATATCTTCCGCGGAGGTGACTCGGCCCGCATTGGGATTTTACTTCGGCCACATTTCGGCCCGTCTCGGCCCGAACCCAAAATTGCCCGCCGTAGGCGCAAAATTTTAATTTTAAGTATGACAATTTGTCAAAAATCGATAAAATTTTGGAAATTTATCGATTTTCCCCTCAATGCGACTCGGCCCATCCGCAACTTTTCCTTCGGCCCGCCTTCGGCCCGGGCCTCCGTGACACGGCCCCGGGCCGGCCAATCCCAGGAAGATATCTTCCCTGCGC
>LGRX02002821.1:0-30618 GCA_001247695.2 Cymbomonas tetramitiformis | reverse complement strand
CCACACCCACTTTCAAGTGTGCCCTCCACGAGGGCACCAAAGGGCACCTATGCCCACCCCGAGCCCCCTTGTGCTTTGTGCTCTGTGGTACACGGCCTGTAAGGAGGCTCCAGAGGGGAAATTTCCCCCACACCCCCCACACCCACTTTCAAGTGTGCCCTCCACGAGGGCACCAAAGGGCACCTATGCCCACCCCGAGCCCCCCTGTGCTTTGTGCTCTGTGGTACACGGCCTGTAAGGAGGCTCCTGAGGGAAATTCCCCCCACACCCACTTTCAAGCGTGCCCTCCACGAGGGCACCAAAGGGCACCTATGCCCACCCCGAGCCCCCTTGTGCTTTGTGCTCTGTGGTACACGGCCTGTAAGAGGGCTCCAGAGGGGAAATTTCCCCCACACCCCCCACACCCACTTTCAAGCGTGCCCTCCACGAGGGCACCAAAGGGCACCTATGCCCACCCCGAGCCCCCTTGTGCTCTGTGGTACACGGGGTAGGCTATTTAATTTAGAATATTTTTTCATAATTTTAGAATAACCCATTTTCATCGTTAATTTAGAATAAGTTTTCTTTATGTCATCCGGCTATGACCGGTGCATGCATCCATGACGCTGTACTGTACCTGTTGAGCTATCCGCCATGCCATGCGAAATATTACACTGAAGAGTTGTCTTGCCGTGATGTCCATATGTCCGAATGGAACCAAAAACCGTTCGATTAAAATCGAACGGTTTTTGGTTCCATTCGGAAAGATTCACGGCCGTGAATCTAAAAGTCACGGCCGTGAATAACGACTCTTTACGCATAATGACTTTTATTATTTGCCATCTTTGCCACAATAGACACTCACGGCGTGTTCTGCTTGAAAAAAAGTAAGTAACTTGAAGCCTTGAGCTTCAAGTTACAGAAAGATATGTATCTTGGCAGTATGTGTGCCAAGTTTCGTGCTCTAGGACGCACGGGAAGCCCTCGGCTGTTTGGCATCTTTGGGTTTGGGTGTCACCTTCGAACCCAAACCCAAAACATCTGCCTTAGAAATAGATTGCGCGTTTCGCGCACAAGTAACTTGAAGCCTTGAGCTTCAAGTTACTGAAAGATATGTATCTTGGCAGTATGTGTGCCAAGTTTCGTGCTCTAGGACGCACGGGAAGCCCTCGGCTGTTTAGCATCTTTGGGTTTGGGTGTCACGTTCGAACCCAAACCCAAAACATCTGCCTTAGAAATAGATTGCGCGTTTCGCGCACAAGTAACTTGAAGCCTTGAGCTTCTGGTAACTTAAATATATGTAACATGGTAGTATTCGCGCCAAGTTTCGTGCTCTAGGACGCACGGGAAGCCCTCGGCTGTTTGGCATCTTTGGGTTTGGGTGTCACGTTCGAACCCAAACCCAAAACATCTGCCTTAGAAATAGATTGCGCGTTTCGCGCACAAGTAACTTGAAGCCTTGAGCTTCTGGTAACTTGAATATATGTACCATGGTAGTATTCGTGCCAAGTTTCGTGCGTTAGGACGCACGGGAAGCCCTCGGCTGTTTGGCATCTTTGGGTTTGGGTGTCACGTTCGAACCCAAACCCAAAACATCTGCCTTAGAAATACATTGCGCGTTTCGCGCACAAGTAACTTGAAGCCTTGAGCTTCTGGTAACTTAAATATATGTATCTTGGCAGTATTCGTGCCAAGTTTCGTGCTCTAGGACGCACGGGAAGCCCTCGGCTGTTTGGTATCTTTGGGTTTGGGTGTCACGTTCGAACCCAAACCCAAAACATCTGCCTTAGAAATAGATTGCGCGTTTCGCGCACAAGTAACTTGAAGCCTTGAGCTTCTGGTAACTTAAATATATGTACCATGGTAGTATTCGTGCCAAGTTTCGTGCGTTGGGACGCACGGGAAGCCCTCGGCTGTTTGGCATCATTGGGTTTGGGTGTCACCTTCGAACCCAAACCCAAAGGCAAAGGCATAGGACAGTTTCGTAGATTCTGTCCCGATGCCTTTGCAACCTCGCTTGCTAACTCATATTACAATGAATATTCAATATTCAAGCGTTGGATACCCCACGCCAACGGGAAGCGCTCGGCTGATTTGTTATTTGGGTATGCCCACCCAAATGACAAAAAACGCATCTTTGAAACTCGTTAGTTTCAAAGATGCGTGGCCGATGCCTTCGTGCTTATGTGTGATAATCCATATGAAATATTCCATGGAATAAATGTGAATATCCCGCACAAACGGGAAGCGCTCGGCCGTTTTGTAAAATTAGGGTGCACCCAAAATACAAAACGCATCTTTGAAACTCGGAAGTTTCAAAGATGCTTGCCGGTCGCGTGCAGCGGTAAAAGGCAAGTCAAAGGGTTTAGGATCTAGAAGAAGTACAGGGGCCTTTTTTTCAAGCAGGACACGCCGTGAGTGTCTATTACAACGGCGCCCACCATTATCACAAGCGAGACAACCCTTCTTTGGAGGCTTCCTCATGATGGCACCAGCGGGAACGAGAGCGTTTGACCTGTGTGCACATTATTTGAACACGAGTCGTGAAAAGGACCACCGGTCATAGCCGGATGACATCAAGAAAACTTATTCTAAATTAACGACGAAAACGGGTTATTCTAAAATTATGAAAACTTATTCTATATTAATTATTTTTCCGGTACACGGCCTGTAAGAGGGCTCCAGAGGGGAAATTTCCCCCACACCCCCCACACCCACTTTCAAGCGTGCCCTCCACGAGGGCACCAAAGGGCACCTATGCCCACCCCGAGCCCCCTTGTGCTTTGTGCTCTGTGGTACACGGCCTGTAAGAGGGCTCCAGAGGGGAAATTTCCCCCACACCCCCCACACCCACTTTCAAGTGTGCCCTCCACGAGGGCACCAAAGGGCACCTATGCCCACCCCGAGCCCCCTTGTGCTTTGTGCTCTGTGGTACACGGCCTGTAAGAGGGCTCCAGAGGGGAAATTTCCCCCACACCCCCCACACCCACTTTCAAGTGTGCCCTCCACGAGGGCACCAAAGGGCACCTATGCCCACCCCGAGCCCCCTTGTGCTTTGTGCTCTGTGGTACACGGCCTGTAAGGAGGCTCCAGAGGGGAAATTTCCCCCACACCCCCCACACCCACTTTCAAGTGTGCCCTCCACGAGGGCACCAAAGGGCACCTATGCCCACCCCGAGCCCCCTTGTGCTTTGTGCTCTGTGGTACACGGCCTGTAAGGAGGCTCCAGAGGGGAAATTTTCCCCACACCCCCCACACCCACTTTCAAGTGTGCCCTCCACGAGGGCACCAAACTAAGGGCACCTATGCCCACCCCGAGCCCCCTTGTGCTTTGTGCTCTGTGGTGACAATTGACAATTGTAATTGACAATTGTAATTGTGTGATGAACAGGACCACCAACTCAAGGAGTTGGGGAATTAGTTGCCTGCGGCGCGCCCCCAACTCCGCAGACATAATGCAAATCGATCAAGGTCCCGTTTGGATCCCTCGCGTGCGCGTCATTTCAAACGATGCGGTGCTACCTTTGCTTTTGCCTGCATGGTTCGAGAAAACTCTATCTATATTGAGTTCACTTGTCGCGATTATGAACAGCGCCGTGTCGTGGCGGGTGTCAGGGTGGCCAGGCTGTTGAGGTTTCAGGTGTGAGGGTTGGCGGAGAAGGGCGCGCGTGGCGGGTGTCAGGGTGGCCAGGCTGCTGAGGTTCCAGGTGTGAGGGTTGGTGGAGTTAGGGCGCGCGGGCTGTTACGGGGGAAAAATTTTGTATATATATGGAATGTGAAAGGTTCAGAAAACAGGGCAAAGTTGTGAAAAAGGCCCCCTTCTGGGAGTGTCAAAAGTGCACGGGACAGTTGGGCATCCCCAAGGGTCTTGGCAGGCAACCTGACGAAAAGGTGCCGGGTCGGAGCGGAGCCCTAAAGGGGAAGGCGAAAAGGGGCAACTCCAGCTCGAGAGCCACGCGACGTTGGACAAACGGGCTGTTGGGCCCGACTCCAAAAGGGATACCAAGGTCCAGCAGTCAGCAGATACCAACCTCGCAACTCGCTCGGGCTGGTTGAAAAGGTTGAATTAAGCCCCTGCGTTGGGCCAACCAGCCCGAGTGGGGATGCCCAAAGAAGGTGGCGGCAGTCGGCGCTGAATTCGTGGGGTCGGCTCAGGCCACAACAGCGAAAGAACACAGTCGGGTAAAGTTTCGGAATTCATGGTGTCCAAGCAGCGAAGGAGTGTGGTGAATCCACTCTGCGTTCATACAGCCGGAGCGCGCGTGAATGCACACTTGACAACGGTCGCAGCGGGGTCCGAGCAAAAGAGCCGTTGACTCTCGGGAGTTTGAAAAGTCGTCAGGAGTGTTGAGCGGTGACGTCGTCAGAAGCGGTCGAGCTTAGCCGAGCGTGCTGAATTTCCAAGTTTGAGCTGAATTCAAGTTTTTGAAGCGGAAAGCCGCTGGCCGTCTCGGCGTCGCCGTGCACCTTCTCAACACTCCTAGGGTGGGAATTCACAGGAGTGCGGACTATCGCGCCTCACCTGAGAATTCCCTAAGGAACTTGGTAAAGAAAAGTAGTCGTAAACGACGAAGACGATGCCTTCGTACGAACACGTAGAAGGCAGCAGCAGCGGCGTTAGTGAGTGGAGCTAAAGCTGAGCTGCGGCCCGCACACATACCGCAAACGCACGCACACAAGCATGAATTCAGGGTACACTTTTCGCGCGCCTGTTTTGTTGTCGTGCGGTGAATTCAGAGGTGCTCCAGACTTCTTAGGTGCATATCGGGTCCCTGCACGACTGTCCGTTCTTTGCAAGAAAACCCGAAAAGCGTACGCTCAGCACACGGCGTCTCGGGCTTACCTCAACTGCGTGGAGCTGTGGCCTCTAGCGCTGCGGATTCGCCTCCCGTTATGCGAGTGTGGATCTACGCCTAACCGGTGTGGTCGCGCGAGCGGGGTTGCGGGTTCGGGGGTACTGAATTCAGGCTATGCGCTAAGTGAGGAGCGCGTGTCAGACGAACTGTCCCTGGCTGATTCAAACAGGCGCTTAGTGCGTGGGAATTTGCAGAGTCGCTGTAAATTCAGCGAGGAAATATAAATATTCGATACAAATTTACGCAAGGCCAAGATGATTTTG
This sequence comes from Cymbomonas tetramitiformis, assembly GCA_001247695.2. Classification (NCBI taxonomy): domain Eukaryota; kingdom Viridiplantae; phylum Chlorophyta; class Pyramimonadophyceae; order Pyramimonadales; family Pyramimonadaceae; genus Cymbomonas; species Cymbomonas tetramitiformis. Next base: position 25,520 of record LGRX02002821.1, on the reverse strand, counting down.
AAAGGTTCAGTGATATCTGCAGAATGTTTTGAAATCGTCTCTATTCTCCTTAAAAGCTCCTTTCCTACAGCTGCAGCTAGGCGTTTTGTGTCTTCTCGGTTCGCGATGTTTCGCCTTCTCCAATCAGCGATCTGCTTTCTCATTTGAACTGTCGCCAAATGCTACATCCCGTTGGTGACTCTTGAGATACTACATTCTGATGATGGCTGCTGTTGTGACGTGGTGTCACATGTGGTGCGTCCATGTCGAGTTGCCGTGAACGTCTGCGCTTGGGGCGCGGTGCAGTGCTTCGCGTCTGTACCCGTCGGTGTTGCAGGTGCCCGCGGTGATCCGGTGCGGCGAGTAGGAGATTTCGTCCACGTGGCGCGGATGAGGTGCTGTGGTGCCTGTGATGTTCCTTGATCTTCCCGAGGCCGTAGATGGGCTCAGCCAGGCCCGGCGGGAACCGCGCCACGCCCGGCGGACTGTTGCCCCGGTTGTGCGAGCAGGGGCAGTTCAGAGAGAACGCATTTTGTAGAACAGGAAATGGGTCAGGGCGAATGTAGCTCGAGTTTGGCGTTGGTGTCGTACGTGGTGACGTGGCTGTCGTGCTGCTGAATAACTGACTGGGGTGTTTTGGGTAGATGTAACGGCTGATACGCCATGGGTGGTGCCCGTGGCTGCTGTGTGATGGTGCTGTTGTCGTGACGCATCGTACAGTACTGCGTTGGCGTGTTTTGGGTATAATTGAGATGCGTGACCAGCGTCATCATGCAAATAACTGATTATGAGGAAGGGGTAGTCTGGGGGGCGCCGTACTGATCGCGGGTTTCACGGAGTTTCGACTCGCGAAAGGGGATGTGATTGTGGGGTTTACTCCTGTAAAGGTGGCAGTCAGGAAGGCTCGCCCTTGGACGTAGGTGCTGGCATCTGCTTTCCTGGTGGTTTGCTGAAGCAAGATTTACATTGGGCTGACGTGGGTTGCTGGTGGTATCTGAGCGTGAAATTGGGGCGGTGGTGTGGCTGGTTATAAATGCTGGTGGTATCTGAGCGTGAAGTTGGGACGGTGGTGTGGCTGGTATAAATGCGGTGGTATCTGGAGCGTGAAATTGGGGGCGGTGGTTTGGCTGGTATAAATGCTTGTGGTATCTGAGCGTGAAATTGGGGCGGCGGTGTGGCTGGTATAAATGCTGGTGGTATCTGAGCGTGAAATCGGGCGTGTGGTTTGGCTGGTATAAATGCTTGTGGTATCTGAGCGTGAAATTGGGGCGGCGGTGTGGCTGGTATAAATTGTGGTATCTGAGCGTGAAATTGGGGAAAAGCGATGTTGCGGAGTGGGGGAAAATGGTGACAACTGGGCGCGGGCGTGGGAATGACTGTCTGGGAGGTGGCAGGGAAGTGGCGAAGCTGAGAGCGCAAAGGGGAGGGAAGGCCTTTGTCGGGGCTGCGAGGGGGCCCCCCCCCGGCCCCAGGGTTGGGCGTGTCTATAGTTGTGACAGCTGTCGCGATTATGAACAGCGCCGTGTCGTGGCGGGTGTCAGGGTGGCCAGGCTGTTGAGGTTCCAGGTGTGAGGGTTGGTGGAGAAGGGCGCGCGTGGCGGGTGTCAGGGTGGCCAGGCTGCTGAGGTTCCAGGTGTGAGGGTTGGTGGAGTTAGGGCGCGTGGGCTGTTACGGGGGAAAAATTTTGTATATATCCCCCCCCCAGCTGAGGGCGTACTGGGCAGGGAGCCTTCTGCTGGTTGGGACGGGGAGAGTGCGATGTGTTCGTCGGGGTGGGGAGCTGGTGTGGCGGAGTGTGGGGTGGGTTGGTTGTGGCTGGTCGTGTGGAGTTGGGGGTGCGGCTGCGGCTGGGGGCGCGCTGATCTCGAAGTTCAGTGGCAGGGCGGTTGTGGCTGTGGGCGTGTTGTTGTCGTCGTTGACGGCGTTGGAAAAAATTTTGTATATATCCCCCCCCCAGCTGAGGGCGTACTGGGCTGGGAGCCTTCTGCTGGACGCTGCGGTGGTGGAGCGTAGGGTAGGCTTGCTGCGGTTGGTTGTGTGGAGCTGGCTGAGCGGCTGCGGCCGAGGTGCGCTGACCTCGAAGCGTAGTGGCTGGGTGGTTGTGGCAGTGGGCGTGTTGTTGTCGTTGTGGCTGGTGTTGGGGTGTGGCATTAGGGCAGCGGGCTTGGTCTGGGGAAAACTTTTTTCTTTTTTTTTCTTTTTAGGGGAACGTTGCGTTGGGGCGGATGAAAGCGTGGGCGTTGGGGCTTCTCGGGGAGGTTGTCAGGGGCTGTGGGGTTGGCGTTGGGGTGAGTGCCTAGGTGTGAGGGTGCGCGTCGCGGTGGTTGTGTCTCGGTGGTGGTGAGGTCGTGGGTTGGGCTAGAAGGACATGGAGCACGACGCGGCTTGTGGCTTGAGTCTACGCTGCAGCGTGGTGGCGGTGTCTGCGATGATGAGCCACACGTTGCGCCTGCCGAGTGGGCCCTTCTGCTTGCAGAGCAAGATGCTCATACGTTGCGCGGCGGCTAATTCCCACAGCCAGCTGCGTCTGGCCGTGTGCGCGTCGAACACGTAGTGCAGGGGCACGTGAGCGCATGTCAGCTCCCTCCCCATAGTCAGTAACGGCAGGGCGATGTCTAAAACTCTGAAGGCGGGGCTGGTGACCACGCCGTTGTAGCTGTCCATGCGCCTGACGTTGGCGGGCTGTAGTGCGTCCACTGGGGTGCTGGTGGCCATGGCGGGGTTGATGTCTGAGGAGTGCGTGGGCACGCCGCGGGGGCGCAGGGCTGCTTCGATGGCGCCCGTGCCGGCATAGGGGTCCCACACTTTGTCGGCGGGATGCCAGGCGACGTGAGTTGCCAGCTGTTCGATTTCGGAGGGGGTGGTGACCACTAGTTGTGTTCCCCATTGCTTGGCGCTGGTGTGCTGGCATTCCGCGGTGGTCATCGGGTGACGGTGTGTGACCGTGTTGGGGTTGGCAGCGGCGAAGTCCACTAATTCTTGGGCTTGTTGGCGTACGTGCTGGGTGAGCTTGGTGATGTGGGCGGGGTCCCAATGACCAGGTAGGAGGGTAGCCGTGGCGCGCAGCATGTTCTGTCTGTCGCCGAGGTCCCAGGTGCTGGGAAGGCTGTCAAAGGGCGTGGGCAGGATGGTTGAGCTGGGTGTGATTTTTGGGATGGCTGCCAATGCGGTGTGTAGGGCGTGCTCTGCGGCGAGCTGGGGCTGGGCCACTGCCTGCTTCTGCGGGGCCGTTGCGTTGTCAGGCAGCAGGTACTGCTGCAGTTCTGCCAGCGTGAAGGTCTCGGAGTCCCCGTCGTCGTATTCGCATTTAAGTGCGTAGGGGCGTTCTGCGGCTCCCAGCCACCGAATGGTGCCCTCGTAAGGCTTACCGTCGATAACCTTCAATGCGCGCTTTCCGTCTAACTGTTTGCCCCTGTTTTCGTAGGCAGTGAGGTATTGTGGGGAGAGGTCGTCGTCCGGCAGCAGGCCTAGGCAGCGGGGGCAGTACCAGAACTCTTCGTTGGGGACTCGAGTTAGTTTGGGCTGCAAGCATCCCAGGTGATAGCCTTGGTTGCAGTCGTCGCAGAGAAGGATGCTGGCGGGGCGATCAGCCTTTTTGCACACTTGGCAGCGCGCGTCCTCGTTGTCGTCCAGATTGTAGGTGATGGTGGGGTCGACGTCGGGCAAATGGCAGATGGCTATTTGCGAGCAGTGCGCGTTGCATGTGCTGCCGCATCGGCCTTGTAGCACGGCAGTGCCGTCGTCAGGCAGCTCTTTGATTTGCAGTATAGGGTCGCGCGTGTGGAGCTGCAGGCCGTGACTTACACTGCGCTTCAGGAACACGAAGTCGCCCATGCGGAAGTTGAATTGCTTGGGCAGGTACTTTCCTGAGCGCACTTGTGCGTATCGCTCGGTCTGGCGGTGCTGGGCTATGGCGATGTTGCTACCGGCCATGATGGTGGCCCTTTTGACATACTCGGCGCGTTCGAGGTAGCTGGCCGCCATGGCGTCCGCGTCCATGCAGGACTCCAGAGGTTGGCTGAGGCGCTCCTTGATGGCCGGGGGTAGCGTTGGGCGTTGGGCGTATACGAGCTCATATGGTGCGAGGCGTGTGGACTCCTGCGGCGTGGCGTTATATCCCAGCATAATCCAAGGAAGGAACGAATCCCACCGGTCGATGGATCCAGCCTGCTTGCACGCCTTGGTGAGGGCGGCCTTGGTCATCTGGACGATGCGCTCGCTGAGACCGTTGCTCTGGGGATGGGACTGCGAAGTAGTGCGGTGGTCGATCAGATTATCCTTGAGCAGCTGGGCAAATTCCTTTTCCCACTCGCCGCCGTTGTCGGTCACCACCTCTGCCGGGCACCCGAACCTGGCTATGACGTGGAGGGCAAATGCCTGAGCGGTCTCCACCGGTTCCTTGGTGTGCAGTGGGATGAGGCAGACATACTTGGTGAAGTGCTCCACGACCACCATGACGTACTGATAGTTGTTCTTGGCTTTGCGGGGCATTTTGGCCAGATCGGTGGAGAAGCGGTAGTACATGCCCTTGACTTCCAGGGGGTTTAGGTGAGGGGCGTGTTTGTCGAAGGTGGTGCGGTAGCGGGCGCAAGCATCGCATTTGCTGACGACGTCGGAGCAGGTGTCGTACAGCTTGGGCCAGTAGAATGCGTCTCTCACCATGGCTGCGGTGCGGCGGCGCCCGAAGTGCCCACACCGTTCGTGCATTTGCTTCACAATGCGGTCTCGCTGGTCCACTGGTGGCACAGGTCGCCTTGCCCCGTTGGGCAGGATGCGGATCAGGGATTCTCCTTCGAGTGCGTAGTGCTGAGCTCGTTTGCTGGCAGCTGCGAGGATGTCGGGGTCGTCGGGGCGTTCGCCTTTCAGCCACCGCAGCATTGCTTCGTCGTCGTAGGGTTCTGTCGGTTCGCGGGCCTCAGCCGCCGCGCTGAGGGTTCGGGCCACCTTTTCGCTGGGGAGGCTGGGTCGCGGAGAGCGGGATTGGTGCTGGGAGTCGGTGTGGAGTGAGGGCACGGGGCTTCTGGCGGGTACGAACTGTATGGGGGTGCTGAGGGGGTTTGTTGGGTTGTGTGCTGTGGTGGTGCCATTGCTGGGGGCGGCGCCTAGCCCGGTCTTGTCGTGGGGTCGCTGGCCGCAGCATTCTGGTGGGGGCTGGTGTGCCGCTTGCACAAGCGAGGCTGTGGCGCCAGGCCCGTACAGCTGCCGCAGCTCGGATGCCTCCAATCGTGCAATTCTCTTGATGGTGCTGAGCGCTGCTGCCCATTGGGTCACGACGGCTTCTGGGGGTTCTTCGGGTGGCCTCTCCTCCCCATTGCAGTGAAGGGAGGAAACCTTGGGCGTGGTGTACTCTGCGATGGAGTGTCTGGATTCGACTTGCACCCGAGGAGCCTCTGCTCGGGTGAGTAGGTAGCACACGGCCAGCAGGCGGGATACGCATCGGACGTCGAAGGCTCTGCCCAGCATCTCGCCTCGCTCGCGCGCTGAGACGCCGGGCGCCTGTGTGGCTCCGGTCTGGAACCCCATGGCGCGCTCCTTTTCTTCGGGCGTGGGCGGCCCCCACTGCTGTGTGGCGTGGTCCCAGACGGTGCCCTTTCTGCCCTCCCTGAACTGGTAGGAGTCTGGGAAGGACATCATGGTGGGCCACGCCCTCATGGGCTCTCCGCGCGTGTTGCAGGGGTAGTGGCCGGAGGCGGTGTCGTCTGCGGCGTCCTGCTCGACGCGGCCGGGGTCCAGGATGTCCTTTACGAGGCGGCATGGGTCCCGCTCCACGGTGTCCAGCACGGATTGCGCGTCCACGTACCCGGCCATGTTCGTCCAATAATTCCGCAAGCGGTGTGCACGCGCCCCCATGCGTGCTGCGTCGATGGTGATGGGCATGCCAATCATGGAGCACATGAGGGGATGCATGACGTCGCGGACCTCGCGGCTGTTGAAATTGTGCTGTGCCGCCACGCACTCGATCATGTATGCGAACTTGTCGTGCCCCGCCAGGAGTTGCAGCTGCCCCAGCACGCGCACCACGTCGTACAGCACTGACGAGTGCCGCCCTTTCAATCCTTGCAGGGAACCAGCCGCAGAGAGGTCCTGGCATTCTGTGCCTACTACGGCGAAGATGTACGGACTCTCGCTGGTGAGGGAGAGGAGGTCGTTTCGTGAAATTCGCCTGAGATCTTGGGGCACGGAGGTGAAGGCGTCGTGGAGGGCTTCCAGAGGGAGTTGCTGCGGGAATCGGTTGTGCAGCTGTACCAACCGATGTTTGGCGACCTGCCGACTTTTCACGTTATTGTCGCAGTAAACGTATTTGGTGACTTTGCCTCCTGCTATGAGCCAGGCCTCCAGACCCGAACACAGGCCTGCGCAGAGCTCGATGACCACTGCTCCTTTGTCGTGCAGGGTGGACACGGTCCGCTGGGGCAGGGGGCGTGTGTTTAAGCTGGTCGCGTGCCCATCCGTACATTCGCCGCACAGCACCCGAGTAATGGGGGTGTGCCTTCTGTTGCTTAGGTATGCCTCCACCCAACCGCACGCCTCTTCCCAGAGCGTCGTCGCGTTGTCGTCGCGGGCGTCGTGGTCTTCGGCGTCAATGTGCATGGCCCAATGCTCCCCCAGGTGGTGGCTGACCAGGTCATGGCCTGTGCAGGGGTCGTCTGGCAGCCCACCCACATGGCTCTCGTATTGCCACGATGCTATGGGGGCGACGTCCTGCGTGCTCTCCTCTAGGATGCGCGGGTGTCGCGCGCAGAGGCAGGCGAAAGCACCTGCTGTCGGTAGTGCGGCTTCCTCCTCAGTGGGGTCCAGACTGGCGCCGGTGGGGTCCACGGACGACTCTCTCGGGTATCGAGATAGTACGTCCGCGTTGGTGTGGCTGCTCCCGGCCCTGTGCACGATGTCGTACTCGAACTCCTGCAGGGAAACTTGCCATCGCAGGTGCATGCCGGTCAGGGATTGCGAGGAGCGCAGCCATGTTAGCGGCTTGTGGTCGGTGATCAAGGTGAACTTGACGCCGTGGAGGTAGTGTCGGAAAGACCTCACGCCGTACACGGCCGCGAGGGCTTCCCCATAGAAGCTGCTGTAGCGCACTTCCGACCGGGAGAGGGAGCGGCTGGTGGCTGCGATGATGACATCGCGATCCTCGTCGTCCTTCTGCCCCAATATGGCAGAGATGCCAACCCCGGACCAGTCGGTCATAAGGTACAGTGGCCGGCTTGGGTCATAGGCATGTATGACCACGCCAGGCTCGGTGAGCCGCTCCTTGAGCCGGGCCAGCGCGTCGTCGTGCTCCTTGCCCCAAAGATCCTTGACGTTCTCGTTGCCTTTTCTGAGCAGGCAGTTCAGTGGCCATGCCAGTGTAGAGTAGTCTTCTTTGCCGATGCGCGCAGCCATGATTCGGTAGAAATTCATGAAGCCCAATATGGCCCGGACGCCTCGGACGTCTTTGGGCGTGGGCAGTTCGAGCAGGGCGGCCACCTTTGCCTGGTGAGGCGACAGCCTGCCGGGTCGCAGCAGGAAACCCAAAAACTCACACCCGCCGGCGGCGAAAACCGACTTGCCGGGGTGACCGCGCAGTCCCACTTTGCTTAGGCGCTGCATGACTGCCTCCAGGTCGGCCAGGTGCTGGCGGGCGGTAGGCGAGGTCACTAGGATGTCGTCGCAGTATACCTTGGCGCAGCTGAGTCCGCGCAGCTCGTGCTCGATCACCCGTCCAAACATGGCGGTGCTGTTAGCGCTGCCGAAGGGCATGCGCTTGTAGACGTACTGCTCGGGAGCGGCGCCGTCTCGCGCCCACCAAAAGCATGTCTTGAGTGACGCGTCGTCGGTCAGGACGATCTGGTGAAATCCGCTGCGCAGGTCCAGCTTGGTCATGTACTGGTCTCGACCGATGTCGTGAAACAGGTCTTCGGGCAGCCGTGGAGGCGTGCGATCTCTGAGTGACAATTCATTGATCCCTCGCAGGTCCAGCGCCACGCGCTTGTCCGTCCAGGAGCCATCCAGGGCCTTCTTCATGGCCACGACGACGTTGCAGGTGTTTTCGCAGTATTTTGGGGCTTTTTCGATGATGCCATCAGCCAGGAGCTTGTTGAAGTGTTCATCGATCAGCTTCCGCTCGGCTGGAGAGAATCGTCGGGGCTTTTGGTAGTGTGAGGCGGACTCGTCTTTGAAGGGGATGTCAAATTTGCCTATCTGTCCTGTGTATCCAGGCAGGTCGGTGGCGGTGGTGGCCATGAAGCTTTTCTCGCGACGCAAGAGGCTGCGTAGGTCCTGCCATTCTTCGTCGGTCCAGGCGCCCTCGCCGTGGAAGCCTGCTTGAGGCCCCATGACGACGTCCAGCTCCTCATCGCGGGCGTGTAGTGCCTCGACGTCGTCTTCTCGGCCGAGAGGCATGGCGCTGTCCACCTCGCCGGCCTGCGTGGAGAATGTCTGCGCCTGGAAGTGCTGCCGCGGCTTTTTGCGTCGCTTGCGGCCCCTGCGGGCGTGGCGCCGGCTTCTTGCCCTCCTAAGGCCGGCTCTGCGCCGCAGATTGTGGGAGGATGGCGCCCCTCGGCCTTGCCGTTTATTCCGCTTGCTGGCGCGTTTGAAGCGGCTGGGGGGGTCCTCACACTTCGGATTGAGAATGATGAACCGCATGACGGCGTTGGTGTTGGCCAGACGGAACTGTGTCCACGCGTGTATCGCCCCGGCGGCCGCCGCAGCCGTAATGCACCAGTTGGGCACGCTCCTCCATGCCTCTGTCGCCACCAGACACGCCACCTCCACGAGCACGTGTCCCATGCTGTTGGTCTGGACCGTCGTAAAGGTAGTCCAGACGGCTAGCGCGCAGCCAAGCCGTACGCACACTCGCTGTACCCAGGTGCGGGCAAGGAGTTGCAGCACTGCTTTGGCTTGTTGCTGAGCCCGCCGGTTGCGCCTCCCAGCGGACCTGGGCACTGGGCCCCAGGCCTGGATGAGTGCCCACCTCATCCGGGCGCTAAGGGACCGCTCCACGAGTCATAACAGCAGGGGGAGGCTCGGGGAGAACCTCCGCACCGCCCGCCATGTCGCCTCCAGGAGCAGAATGCTGACTGACGCGTAGTGTACTGTGGCCGATCCGAACCACTGGGTCACCAGCACCCCCACGGCCCAAGATGCCATTCCCTGTGTTGTCAAAGCGGCCGCCCCTGCTGTTGCGGCGATCAGGACGGCAGCGGTGTGTTCCAGGCACCATGCGCCGGGTGCCCATAGGCAGGGCGTGACGGAGGCGAAGGTGTACATGCTGGCCCACGCTGCGCTTTCCGTGCCGAACCCTCTGGCCCACATGGTGGCGGTCGTGACCAGCCCCACTGTGATGACGTTGATGAAGGCGCGTGGTGTTGGCGACCGGGTTGTGTTTTTGGCCATGGCTGTGAGCGTCTGCGTGTGAGGGGCTGCGCCAAGCCCCTGCCGCGTGGTGGCGAGTCGTGACCCGTCATTCCACCTGTATGCGGGGTTGGTTGGGGCGGTTGTGGCGTGGTGGCAGCCGTGCTGGGTGATTGCTGCTGAGGGCGTCTTGAGCATTTGAGAAAAAAAAGGTTTGGTGGTCCAGCTTGCCCAGTCTGTGTTTGTCGTTTTTGGCGGTGGTGACGTACAATTTCCCCCCCCCAGCAATGGGTGGAGAGGCTGTGGCTCGACTGAGGTTGCTGGCAGAATGAAGAAGGTGGCGGGAGATGACGGGATGTCGCTGATGACGTTGGGGGATGTCAGTGCTGTGGCGGGGCTTGCGAGTGCGAAAACGCACATCATGGCGGTTGCAACCCAGGCGTGCATTGGGATGTGGGATGATCTGGGCCTGCGGCGGGGTGCCTGTACTGCTTGAGGGGCAGGGCGGTGATGCACATCGGGAGGTGCGGGTGATGCGGTGGGAATGGGCCGGAATGGCCCTACTCGCAACAGGTCGTTGGGCGTTTGTTGAGAGTCTGGTGCAGAGGTTGAATTGCTGCCCACGTGAGTGGGCACTCCGCGCGCGTAGTTGTGGTCGGTGGTGCGTGGTGGGGCGGTGGGTGGCGCGATCATGGTGTGCGTTGTGGCTGTCCATTGTGAGCCGTTTGCTCTGAAACGCCGTAAAGACAGCGGCCGGAACCCATTTGTAACTTTGACGGTGTTGATGTACATGAGGGCGGTGGCGTCGCGCACGAGTGCCACATTTTCTGGACGCGTGTCTCCTTGCAGGATTCGGCATGGGGAGTAGCCGCGCAGCACCAGATCTTTTCGCGCGCCCGATACCGCGCAGCGGTCGGGTAGGAAGCGGTGGAATGGGCGGCCGATGGTGATCCCGCAGAATGGGCAATCGCTGGTGCGTGCGGCGTTGTGCAGTGAGCGTGCTGGTGGTGAGTTGGGTGGTGAGCGTCGGTGGTTGCGGGGGTTTGGAGCGGTGGCGGGTGGATTGGGATGGGTGTTTTCCTGGCCATTGGGGCGTGTGTGCAGCACCCGCGGGATATGGTCGGGGAGGCGGTGTGAGGCGTCAGGATTTTCTTGGGGTGGGAGCGCGTCGTCCTCGGAAGGGCTGGAAGGTGTGGTGGAAGTGTTGTCGGGTGTGGAGGAGGTGGAAATGTGGGGGCGACTGTCTGTTGTGAAGTATGAGTGGGGGTTGGCGGATTGGATGATTTGTGGTGATGCATGTGCTGTGGTCGTTGGGGGTTGGGCGGTGGTGGTGACTTCTTCGTTGTGGTGGTTGGGATGGTGGTTGTGGTGGTGGTGGTGGTGGTGGGTTGTTGCGTCATGGTGGTGGTGGTGGATTGCGGTGGCGTCGCGATTGTTTGAGGGTTGAGGAGCGTGTGGGCTGTGATATTTGCGTTGTGTCCTGGCCCAAAATATGGCTGCGAGGACTGCTGTGAGCCCGAGCGTGGTGGCCAGTGCTGTGAGGCTCATGGTGCTGAACGATGAATGGGTGTGGGGCACCTCTGTGTGGCCGACGCTGGACTCCATCGTCGTGGCGGCGGTAGCGGCGGGCAGGGTGGCCATGAGGACGATGGCGCATGCGATCATGGTTGCCCATCCGGGGCTCGAGGCTCGTCGCGCCTCAGCTTGTGGAGGGCAGGCTCCCTTGTCAGGGGTGGGCAAGGGCGTTGTTTTGGGGGGGCGTTGTGGGGCTGTGGGGTCGTTGTTGGTGGGGTGCGCGGGACAGACGTAGCCGGGGAAGCCGATTTCCATGAGGAGGCAAGAGCACCCAGGGGCGTCTGCTGTGGGAATTGGCGGTGTTGTTGTTGCCGTTCCCATAATGTTGGCGTAGATGCGCTTGGCCCCCTCCAGAGCTGTCGTGCTGAGGGTGGGGCTGACAGCTGCCATCGGGGGGGTTGCTGTGGGAGACAATGTGGGTGTGCCGACATTGGCTTCATTGTGGTTGGCGGGAAGGTCGGCGACGGCGGCGATGGTATGGGCACGACTCGGGGGCGCGTCACTTGGTGTGGTGTGGTGCCTGAGGGGTGCGCGGCCTTGGGTGGGAGATGGCTCCGGGAGAGGGCGCGGGCCGCGGGGTGGGAAAAGCTGCAGGTATTCGGTGCGCGTTAGCGGGGGCTCGTTGCGGTCGAGGCGGTCGTGGTTGATGATCATCTGGTGCCTGAACTTCCTCAGTGCGATGGGCATCTTGCATCGAAGGCTACCTGCCCTGTTGGGTACTGGTGGCTGGGTGATCCATTTGTCGTACATGGAGGTGTTGCCGGTAATATGGCAGGGCAGTCTGGGGTGGTGCCATGGTCGAAGGGGTTCGTGGCAGATGTCGCACTGGTCGCTGGGGCAAGGTTCGTGGTGGAGGGGAGAAGTGGGTTGCGGGGCTGGTGCGTTTGTGGGGTGAGGGGAGGGAGTTGGGATCGGTGGGCTCAGGACGGCGGGGTTGGGTGTTTCGGGGGTATCACTGCTGGGGTGGAGGTTCCCGTACTGTTGGCGGAAGGATACGCGCGTCAGTGGTGCCTGGCCGGAGGTGGTTCGGCTGGTGTTGACGATGAGCATGAGGAGGGGCATCAGGTGGGAGGGGACTTTGCCGTCGCTGACCCATCGTGCGTAGAGTCCAGTGCCCCCGCTCAGGTGGCAGGCCTGAGGTCTGGCGACGCCTTGGCAATATCTCCTGTTGCAGAAATGGCATGCCGTTTCTTGAGTGGTGTCGTGCCATGGTGCGAGGGTAGCTGGGGTTAGCGGCGGGCCGGTCTTGAAGTGGGCGAATGGCCAGGCGGGCGGGCAGGCTCTCTGGAGCCCGTGCCACTTGAAGAAGGCTGCTACGCCGCAGGCGGCCACGCCACATATTCCGATGGCGATCAGCAGGGGTGTCGTGGCGCTGCAGGAGGAGGCTTCGCTGATGTTGGAGCCCTCGTCGTAGGCCTGAGCGGGGTTGAAGAAAGAGGCCAGGAGGACGAGGGCGAGGAGCGTCACCAGGGCTGGCCGGAAACGGCTGGCTGGGCGGCGGGCGCCCATCAGGGGGTGTGGGACGGCTCGGACGGCGGCCATGTTGTCCAGGTGGGCGGACCACTCTGCCCCCCCCCCGAACCGTGCTGCGGGCCTCGGCGCGGTGTGGTGGTCCTTGAACACCTTGAGGGGCAGATAGGCCTTGCTCTCGAAGTCGCCGCGCTGGTTATGGGGGTGGTATGCCAGTGCGGCTCCGCGCCCCGGGGTGGCGGGCAGCACCCCAGCGGACATGGCGTGCAGGATGTCCACGGATAGTAGGACGTCGAAGCTCACGGGGGATGATGGACTGATGCCGGTCACGTCGGCCAGCACCATCTCGTTGGAGGTACCGGGGGCGATGACGAGCATCAGCTCACCAGTGCCCCACTGGCGGTGCTGCTGCGCCCCACCGCTGCCCATGCTGGTGTCCACGGTGGCCGTGCTGGAGTGCACCTTGAGGCCCAGGGTCTCCTGGTGCACCTTGTTCATCACGAACAGCATTGAGCCGGTGTCCACGATCATGACGGATAAGGTTAAATACTGCCCCGTGCGCTGGCTCATGACGAGGATGGATTTTTTTGGGTCGTCGTTGCAGAGGGTGTAACACACAGCCGTGCGTGTGAACCACTTGTTCATGTCCGGGCTCATCTCCTCGAACGCCTTGGTGGTAAGGCGCTGCAGCTCCGCCGGGGGTACTTGCTGGTGGTTGGCGGTGGTGGTGGACAGGGCCGCGGAGAGGCTCTGAGGGGGGTTGTCGTGGTCCTCCTCAATCCAATCGGTGGTCTTCATGAGCACCATCGCGGCAGCGGCGGGGGTTTGCTCGGGGAGGTGTTCCTCTCGTCCTCGTACGACGGCGGGAGCTGCGGGTGTGGGGGGCGGCAGGCTGCCCATGCGGCGGAATGACGCAGGGATGTGGCGGTGGTTGACCATGCTGCGGGCCATGTATGAGTGGTGGTGGATGGGGTGCAGTGCCTCCTGGTAGGGTGCCGTGGGAGAATCTGATGCGCCATCGTCGGTTGTGTTCTCGTCACAGCCTTCGGTGTCGTAGTCGAGGGGAATTTCGTCGTCGTCGCTGTCATCCCCCGATTCCATGCCCGGGCAGTCGTCGTCCTCATCATCGTCATGGTCGTCGTCGCTGCTCACGAGGTCGATGACGCCGCTGGGTGGTAGCCAGTTTTCGGGGCGCTCGCGGTGTGACATGCAGCATGTTGGGAGTCCGTGCTGGTCGTGGGCCAAGTCGTAGTGGCATACTTGGGGGTTGCCAATTCTCATTGGCTTGCCGTCAGGTCCCATGGGATACTCTGGCCACTCGAAGTGGATGACTGCGTATGCGATATCAAAGGTGTTCACGGGGGCGTTGCCGGAGGGAACATGGCGGCGTAGGGCGTTAGACAGGGCAGCCTTCTCCCCCGCCACGCGCCGTTCTTGCGTTAAGGTCGATGGCGGCCTAGCGTCGGCAATGTCGTTGTCGCGGGGAGGCGAGGGTGGCGGGCTGTCGGGAACCTGGGTGACCAGATGCCGCGTGATGACGGGGCTGTCGGGTGATGGAGAGGGGCTCTTGGGACTGCGGGGATAATCCTCGGGGTAGCGGTCGGGGTAGTGCTCAGGGACGTTGTCAGGGGCTGGGCTGTCGGGAGAATATGGGGGGCTGGTGGGTGACAATGAAGGGCTGGTGGGGGAATATGGAGGGCTGTCCGGGCCTGGCCTCCTGGGTGAGCGAGGGGGGCTGTCGGGTGCAGGGCTGGCAGGGGAATACCAGTAGTGGGTTGGAGTGGGGCTGACGGGTTCTTCGTGATGATCGGGCGCCTGCGGTGCTCCCTCGTCGTGGGGGGCGGGGGTCGCGCTGGCGGTGGGGTCAGGTGTGCCCCTCAGAAAGGGGTTGCCGTGCTTCATGAGGGCAGCGTACGAGTGGAAGTGTACGATGGTGTCTGCTGGTGCTGCGTCGTTGGGCGGGGTATCGCTGGAGCTGTGCTGCCCAGCGTGGTGGGTGTGCCGTGCGTGAACGTGCAGCCCCGGGGGCAGTCGCGCGGGGGGTGGCACGCTGTGGTAGTCATAGGACTGGGCGTGCCATGTGGGGGCGTCGCCAGTGGGGGCAGTGTGGTTGGTGGAGCGGGGGTTGCTCTCCTTGCCGCCGTACTGCCGGTCAAACTCCGTCTTGGTCAGCGGGTTTTGGCCCTTGGCGACGCGATCATAGTTCACGATCAGCTGGTTCGTCAGGTGTCGTAAAGCGCTGGGCATCTTACCCTGGTTGACCCAGGCGTCATATAAGGTAGTTTTGCCGCTTATGTGGCAGGGCAGCGTGGGGTGATGGAAAAGGTGCAGGGGTTGGTGGCAGAAGGTGCAGTCGTTGTCGTTGGGCCCACCGAGGTTCTCGCTGCACACACCGGTCACCGTGCGGGTCGTGGCTGCTGCGGGCTCCGTGCTGAAGGAGGATGCTGGGGCCGGGAGCGTGAGCTGCCCAAGGAGTTTCCGCCCCGCGGGGTTGAGGCCGGATGGGTCGAAGTTGCTGCCTGCGGACCGCGGGGCTGGCAAGCGTGGGCGGGTGCTGTCGCTCCTGGTGGTGGAGGTGCGCGGTGGGATCAGCGGCGGCGTCGGCACACCAAAGTTGTGCTTGTGCTGGCCGGTGATCAGCATGTTGGCCAAGGTGGACTTGGTGGGTCCCTCCGCGTATGCCCCCACGTACTGGATCAGGTTCTCCTGCTCGAGGTTGGCCTTCATGATCTTCGTTTCCAGGCTCTTCAGCTTGGTGTGCACGTCTTGGGCCACGTCGGTCACCTCGGTGAGCGTGTGCTCGTTGGTCACGTTCATGGACTTGCTGAATCGTTCCCGGACGATGCCCGCGAGGTGCTCGGGCAGGGCTTGAAGCATGAACAGACCGGCCGTCTGCAGGCTGATTACCTTGGAAGTGGAATCGTGGGGCAAATTGACCCGCTCCATGAGTCCCACCAGGCGGTCCCGGAGGGCGCTCGGGTCTTCACCAGCCAACATCTTCAAGTTTTTGATCTCGTCCTGGGCGGCCTCGGCTGACAGATCGGCGCACTTCAGCCTCAGCAGGAAGAAGAGTACGCGCCATGCGGCGTCCCAGTCGATGTCCTGGCCGGTCAGCACCTGGAAGTGGTCTTCCCGGGGAAACGTGATGGGCTCGCACATGTATCCAGTCTGTGGCGGGTACGATTCGGTCTCCTCCATGATCAGCTGAGGCAGCGTCTTGCTTTCGCTGTTTGGGTTCAGCACGAACCGACTGATGACGCGGGTGGCGGCCTCCGTGCTGTTGAAGATGGCGGGCAAGGAGCCGAACAGTTTGCCCTTGAGTTTGTTGATCTCGGCGCGCGTGAGCTCATCGTCGCGGTTTGCGTTCTTTTCGAATACGAGGTTGCTGACGAAGGCACTGAGCTCATGGGCCAGACCGGTGAAATCGCCGTCGGACATGTTGGCCTTGGTGACGACTGGCAGTGATTTTGGTTTGGAGGACATGTTGATGGTGTGACGCCTGTACACGCAGACCTCACCCCTTAAGCAGGGGGCGTGGGGAACGGCAGCCCCACTTGTTATGCGTTTGCAATAGTTGGCTGCCGTCACTAATCAAGATCCTGAAATGTTCAGGAGTGGTGTTCCACTGTCACGTGGAACTCTCGGCCACTGTCACGCGGCTTTCTGTTGGGACCACTGTCACGCGGTCGTCCTGAAATCTTCAGGAGTGGTGTTCCACTGTCACGTGGAATTCTCGGCCACTGTCACGCGGCTGGCTGTTGGGACCACTGTCACGCGGTCGTCCTGAAATCTTCAGGAGTGGTGTTCCACTGTCACGTGGAATTCTCGGCCACTGTCACGCGGCTGGCTGTTGGGACCACTGTCACGCGGTCGTCCTGAAATCTTCAGGAGTGGTGTTCCACTGTCACGTGGAATTCTTGGCCACTGTCACGCGGCACGCGGCTTTCTCCGCTGGGACCACCGCCACGCGGTCGTCCTGAAATCTTCGTGAGTGGTGTTCCACCTGCCACGCGGGAATTCTTGGCCACCGTCACGCGGCTTCTCGCTGGGGACCACTGCCACGCGGTCATCCCGAAGTCTTCGGGGAGTGGTTTTCCACCGTCACGTGGAATTCTCGGCCACCGTCACGTGGCCGTTGGGACCACCGTCACGCGGTCGTCCTGAAATCTTCAGGGAGTGGTGTTCCACCGCTCACGTGGAATTCTCGGCCACCGTCACGCGGCTGTCGGTTGGGACCATCACACACGCGGTCGTCCCCGAAATTTTCAGAGTGGTGTTCCAATCGCCACGTGGAATTCTCGGCCACCGGCCACGCGGCTGGCTGTAGGGACCACTGTCACGCGGTCGTCCTGAAATTTTCAGGAGTGGTGTTCCACTGTCACGTGGAATTCTTGGCCACTGTCACGCGGCTGTCTGTTCTGGGGGAGGAAAGGCGGTGTGCGCATTTCGGGAGACACACGGGTTTCAGGCAATCGGCGCATTGCAGCAAATCGAGCGTTTCAAGCGTTGCGCGCATTTCATGCGATGCGCACGTTTCAGGCGATGCGCGCATTTCAGGCGATGCGCACATTTCAGGCGATGCGCACATTTCAGGCGATGCGCACATTTCAGGTGATGCGCACATTTCAGGCGAATCGAGCGTTTTGGGTGATACACGTGTTTCAGGCGCAAGGCGCATGGCAGCAAATTGGGCATTTCAGGCGACGCGCCAAACGGGCAAGGCGCGAACGGCTCTGCTGATGCTGTGCGTCAATGCTGCCACCGGGGTGTCAAAAGTCCTGAATGGCCCAAGTCACGGGGTGAAGGGCGAAGTGCTCCGAAATGAGCGTCTGGCGGAGTCGCGGGGGCCGTCGGCAGAGTGGGCACGAGCTATTGTGCGTCAGCCACGTGGACAGGCAGCGCGAGTGGCAAATGCGCCGTTCCTTCAAGCAGGGACACCGCAGGACGTGAGACGCGCAATGCTGCCACTTGGGGACAGGGGTCAGGCATATGATGCAGGCGTTCAAGCAGGGCGCGGGGCTTCGCCGGCAGAGCGTGCGGCGGAACAGCTCGTTGATGCGGCGCTGGTGGGTCATGCTACTCAGGCGCGGCGCGCAGCGGGAACTCCCAACTTGAGCGTCAGAGCTGCCTCGGGCAAGCGACAGGGTGAGATTCTACAGATAGCTCAGAGAGGGGTTTCAAAATCAATGGAAGGTGAAAGGTTCAGGAAACAGGGCAAAGTTGTGAAAAAGGCCCCCTTCTGGGAGTGTCAAAAGTGCACGGGACAGTTGAGCATCCCCAAGGGTCTTGACAGGCAACCTGACGAAAAGGTGCCGGGTCAGAGCGGAGCCCTAAAGGGGAAGGCGAAAAGGGGCAACTCCAGCTCGAGAACCCCGCAACGTCGGACAAACGGGCTGCTGGGCCCGACTCCAAAAGGGATACCAAGGTCCAGCAGTCAGCAGATACCAAACTCGCAACTCGCTCGGGCTGGTTGAAAAGGTTGAATTAAGCCCCTGCGTTGGGCCAACCAGCCCGAGTGGGGATGCCCAAAGAAGGTGGCGGCAGTCGGCGCTGAATTCGTGGGGTCGGCTCAGGCCACAACAGCGAAAGAACACAGTCGGGTAAAGTTTCGGAATTCATGGTGTCCAAGCAGCGAAGGAGTGTGGTGAATCCACTCTGCGTTCATACAGCCGGAGCGCGCGTGAATGCACACTTGACAACGGTCGCAGCGGGGTCCGAGCAAAGGAGCCGTTGACTCTCGGGAGTTTGAAAAGTCGTCAGGAGTGTTGAGCGGTGACGTCGTCAGAAGCGGTCGAGCTTAGCCGAGCGTGCTGAATTTCCAAGTTTGAGCTGAATTCAAGTTTTTGAAGCGGAAAGCCGCTGGCCGTCTCGGCGTCGCCGTGCACCTTCTCAACACTCCTAGGGTGGGAATTCACGGGAGTGCGAACTATCGCGCCTCACCTGAGAATTCCCTTAGGAACTTGGTAAAGAAAAGTAGTCGTAAACGACGAAGACGATGCCTTCGTACGAACACGTAGAAGGCAGCAGCAGCGGCGTTAGTGAGTGGAGCTAAAGCTGAGCTGCGGCCCGCACACATACCGCAAACGCACGCACACAAGCATGAATTCAGGGTACACTTTTCGCGCGCCTGTTTTGTTGTCGTGCGGTGAATTCAGAGGTGCTCCAGACTTCTTAGGTGCATATCGGGTCCCTGCACGACTGTCCGTTCTTTGCAAGAAAACCCAAAAAGCGTACGCTCAGCACACGGCGTCTCGGGCTTACCTCAACTGCGTGGAGCTGTGGCCTCTAGCGCTGCGGATTCGCCTTCCGTTATGCGAGTGTGGATCTACGCCTAACCGGTGTGGTCGCGCGAGAGGGGTTGCGGGTTCGGGGGTACTGAATTCAGGCTATGCGCTACGTGAGGAGCGCGTATCAGACGAACTGTCCCTGGCTGATTCAAACAGGCGCTTAGTGCGTGGGAATTTGCAGAGTCGCTGTAAATTCAGCGAGGAAATATAAATATTCGATACAAATTTACGCAAGGCCAAGATGATTTTGAAAGGTTCAGTGTTATCTGCAGAATGTTTTGAAATCGTCTCTATTCTCCTTAAAAGCTCCTTTCCTACAGCTGCAGCTAGGCGTTTTGTGTCTTCTCGGTTCGCGATGTTTCGCCTTCTCCAATCAGCGATCTGCTTCCTCATTTGAACTGTCGCCAAATGCTACATCCCGTTGGTGACTCTTGAGATACTACATTCTGATGATGGCTGCTGTTGTGACGTGGTGTCACATGTGGTGCGTCCATGTCGAGTTGCCGTGAACGTCTGCGCTTGGGGCGCGGTGCAGTGCTTCGCGTCTGTACCCGTCGGTGTTGCAGGTGCCAGCGGTGATCCGGTGCGGCGAGTAGGAGATTTCGTCCATGTGGCGCGGATGAGGCGCTGTGGTGCCTGTGATGTTCCTTGATCTTCACGAGGCCGTAGATGGGCTCAGCCAGGCCCGGCGGGAGCCGCGCCACGCCCGGCGGACTGTTGCCCCGGTTGTGCGAGCGGGGGCAGTTCAGAGAGAAAGCATTTTGTAGAACAGGAAATGGGTCAGGGCGAATGTAGCTCGAGTTTGGCGTTGGTGTCGTACGTGGTGACGTGGCTGTCGTGCTGCTGAATAACTGACTGGGGTGTTTTGGGTAGATGTAACGGCTGATACGCCATGGGTGGCGCCCGTGGCTGCTGTGCGATGGTGCTGTTGTCGTGACGCATCGTACTGTACTGCGTTGGCGTGTTTTGGGTATAACTGAGATGCGTGACCAGCGTCATCATGCAAATAACTGATCATGAGGAAGGGGTAGTCTGGGGGGCGCCGTACTGATCGCGGGTTTCACGGAGTTTCGACTCGCGAAAGGGGATGTGACTGTGAGGTTTACTCCTGTAAGGGTGGCAGTCAGGAAGGCTCGCCCTTGGACGTAGGTGCTGGCATCTGCTTTCCTGGTGGTCTGCTGAAGCAAGATTTACATCGGGGCTGGATGCTTGTGGTATCTGAGCGTGAAATTGGGGCGGCGGTTGCTGGTGGTATCTGAGCGTGAAATTGGGGCGGTGGTTTGGCTGGTATAAATGCTTGTGGTATCTGAGCGTGAAATTGGGGCGGCGGTGTGGCTGGTATAAATTGTGGTATCTGAGCGTGAAATTGGGGAAAAGCGATGTTGCGGAGTGGGGGAAAATGGTGACAACTGGCGCGGGCGTGGGAATGACTGTCTGGGAGGTGGCAGGGAGGTGGCGAAGCTGAGAGCGCAAAGGGGGGGGAAGGCCTTTGTCGGGGCTGCGAGGGGGCCCCCCCCCGGCCCCAGGGTTGGGCGTGTCTATAGTTGTGACACGATACCTTCGGTGAAATATTGTTATTGATTGATTACGCTTAGGAAATAATGAAATTGATCGATCACGAGATGTAGATATCAAAATCGATTGATAATAATTGTCAAGATATCCAAATATATCAATGTGGCCTCGAAACTTCGATACCACGCCTTGATAGTTAGGGTGTATGACTGTCATCGGTCCCGGAACCCTAGACCCCGAACATATAACGGGTAGTCTGCGTATTCTCAACGATCTTTATTCTATTCTGATTATCACAAACCGAATATACAGTCCAGCTGATATATTCAGCAGGTTTGGTACCACGCACGCTTAATTTTACACTGCGACTTTGGCCATGATTGGCTAAACACCGACGCTTGAGATGGGGTGAGGGACCCGCGTTAGAGAGGTTTTCGGTATGGGCGGTATGGCTCAGTTACGGACGCGCGGTTGATTGGACATGATTGGGGTGCGCGTTCGGCAGCTTATTTTCCGTGCAGTATCGTTGGGCTGGATTTTGTTGTTTCTGGTCGCTAGTACACCGTCCGACATTGATCACGTCCTTTCGTCCCACACGACCGCGTGCAATTTGCTGTTTCCCCGATTTACCCTCGACGACCCGCCGCAACTCGCTAGCCGTCGCCCACACCGTTAGCCTCACCTCGCATTTTCCACCTCACCCTGTCTCTGCAGTCATTTCATCATGGGTACTTCTACGAGAGCACACACTGCGGCCGCACGCCGCTCACTAGTTACCATTTTCGACGATGCCGCAGCCAGGCATGCAACCACACCGGCCACTCCTACGGTTGCGGCTGCACCGGCTGCCCAATCGGCAGGGGCACTGTTCCTCGACGCGGTCAAGCGTCTGGCGAAGGAATCCTTCGACGAGCGTGCCGCCAAGCTCGTCATCAAGAAGGTGTACGACGACAAACATGGACGTTTTGATGGTACGGAATCGAACGTCAGCTCTGTTTTCGCCCGTCTGATACTGGCATTACGGGACATTTTCGTCACTGAGGAGTCCGCGTTTTCCTCTCTGTTCGACCTGGAGGATGCCACGCTGCCCGTCCGCGCCGAGGCGAACAAACTTCTGTTTTCGACACTGGAATTCATCGTCGCTCCGGTGTCGCCCGCAGCAGACTGGATGGAGTCTTCAGCGGAGACACACCCGTTTGATGGGAAGCGGGTGTTGCTGGAGATCGCCAGAATGCTTCTGGATTCCGGCGGACCCTTTCAGGGCACCGCGGACCTTCTGGCCATCAAGATCAACCAGTTCGACCCGTCGCGGGCTATCGCCGCCTTCAACGCCGCTCTCCGGTCCGCTCGACGGAAGAGCACTCTCGACGACATGGAGGTCAAGTCCCTCTTCATCAAGTCCCTCGACCCGGTCTTCTATGCTCCGGTGGTCAACCGTCTGTTGCTGCACGACCAACGTGCGGCGGAGTCCCTTGCCACCATTCAGCAATGGACCCGTGAGTGCTACGCACAACACGGAACGGACTCGCACGCACCGCCTCGTGCGTTCTCCGCCCTCACCCTGGCTGGGCAGAGCGACGACGAGGACTACAAGACCGTCTTCAGCGAGCTCCGCGACCAGCTCTACGACATGAAGAAGGAGATCAAGGCCCTCCACAACCGTCTCGACGACACGAAGGGCTACACGCCCCGCAACGACAAGAAGAACGCCATCGGACGCGGTGGACATGGTGACGGCGTCCGCTTCGCAGCGAAGCCCCTTCCCGAGCACGGCAACTTCCCGCAGTCCTTCCGTGGGAAGTCTTCGGGGAAGGTGGCTTTCCACAAGCCCACCGGTACGTTCGTTCCTTTGTGCCGGCACCCGGCATGCTCCGCTACGGCGGAGAAGCATTGGCATCGAGACTGCCCGAACGGCGGGCCACGCGGACATGTTGGCGCACACGGTTTCAGCATTGCGGACAGCGAGAACGACGTACTCGCCACGATGTTCCAGAACGCCGTGGACGACGACGCCGCCGCCCGTTTCGACGCCGTCTGCTACATTGCGGACGGCAAGCCGGAGCTCTACAACGCCGCCTCCGCCTTCTCCTTCGCTATCGCCGAGGAGCGGGTGCCCGACACCATCGACGAGTATCTGGGGTACCGCCAGCCCGCTGACACCCGCCTCGGGGTTTGCGCGGTTGGTGGTGCTACGAACATCAACAGCTTCAAGGTCCATGCGGAGGTCCATGACGACGCTCCGGTCGTACCACCGCCGCCAGCGCCGCCCTCCGCTCCGCAGTCGGTGGTGTCCGACGAGGGGATGTACCCCATCAGCGCGCTGCACGCGCACGAGCTACACACGACCTTCATGGACAAGTTCGCGTTCAACTTGGACATCACGGGGCCGGAGCCGACACTCGCCATGCACAACATGGGCCCCGTCGCGCCCGTGGACTCCGTCTCCGTAACAACGGACGACTCCGAGGATGACGACGAGTGTCTTCCGCCACCGCGGCGAGCTTTGGGATGCGGCAGACCGCCGATGGGTTTTGGGTTCTCTGCCCTCACACGTCTCTCGCAGTCTGCCTACTGTTTGTTGTTTGTGCAACTGCCGCGCCTTCACGTGATCGCTCCGCGCCAACATCTTCAGCAACACCAGAGCGCACCGGCGACGAGGTCGGTGGTGCTGGTGTGCTGTCGCCCACGGCCATCCCGCCGGCGCTCTACTGGCGCCCGGAGGGCTGGTGCCCACACGTGGTATACCGGTCCGGGTGGACGTGGCACCCGGGTTCCCCGCAGCCACCCGAAGCAGTTCCGACTATCACCGAGCCGCCCTCGCCGGGTGGTGCTCCGCCATCGCCGTTCTACGTGCCACCCGCCTGGGGCGGGGGAACCGGGGATGAAACTTCTGCTTCAGTTCGGCACCGGGCCAGACTGGTTGCACCCGGTGCAACTGACTACAACGACATCGGCACATCCTCAATTATCTCATTTTGCTCTACGCATGATTTGTCAAACAGTGGATCAGTGGTACCAGCTCTCCTGGGCGCTGTGACAGTGGCACCGGCTCTCCCGGGCACTCTCGACGTGGCTAGAGTTGACGAGATTGAGATTAGCCTGCCTCCAGATTGATGTGCTGTTGGTTCAGGTTGCCCCAAGATGGGCTTACTTTAGGGTTTTAACTGTATCTGTATTCTGCAGTGTGCCTAACTGACTGCTAGTTTCGGGAGTTACCCTGCCACAAAGGACAGGTTCTCCTGTAGGATGCTTATTTCCACCGAAGCTGAGTAGGTGTTTGTTTCAGTTCCGTGACCACCTAGTTTGCCAGTCACCACCCTAGGTGGTGTGCTGGAAGTGACACCCCGACTGTCATTCCTATAGTTAGGGTGTATGACTGTCATCGGTTCCGGAACCCTAGACCCCGAACATATAACGGGTAGTCTGCGTATTCTCAACGATCTTTATTCTATTCTGATTATCACAAACCGAATATACAGTCCAGCTGATATATTCAGCACAGCATAATGATAAAACATTAAGAGCAAGGCATATAGATGATCGACATGTATTAGTATATATTACAAGAAGTAAGGGCATTAGGCTTAATACCACTCTTAGGGCTTCGCTAGGAAGCCATAGGATATATGATATATAGCGAGGCTATTATTGAACGTTAATAGCTCACGCAGCGTATGTGTGGTTATGAGTGCAGTGCTTCTCCAGAAGTGACTGCTGTAGCTCAATGCTACCTCATGTACGCAATGCCCCGCATCTCATAGATGCCACCACAATTGGGTTGTGAACCCAAGGCATTGGTTGAACAATCAGTATCGGCTGAACGAATAAGCCATATGATACTCGCATGCTTGTTCAGTGCATGCTTGAAGCGAAGACATCGTCTTCTCGCAACACTTCGGTTCTTCAAGACTAATCTTGCTTTGCCATCTTGATGCCATGAATACTTGGCCTCTCGATGACAGGTGTCACTCCAGGTGAGTGGATGACAGATGGTATGACTATACGTGTCATAGTCGACCATACCGACGACTGTCTGTCATTATAATATATGACACGACACGACATGACATGCCATGACATGGTATGACATGTATGACAGGTATGACACGTATGACACATATGCCATCGGTCATAACCCTGACACAAGGGGTACTCGTCGCGGTACACCTTGGTGATGCGCAAGGTGAGGGCGGCGAAGGTGAAGGGGAGATTGGCCCCAAGGTCGCGCAACACCACCAGGTAAAGTGGTGCGACGTGGGGGGAGACGGCCGCAGAAGCTCGAAGGACGCTGTAGAGGTCCGCGACCATGTTGGCGTCGGTGTACTGCGGGTGCACCTTCTTGTGCTTGTCGGCCAGCGTGCGGAAAGCCGCGATTTGCGGGGCGGGGTCGACGGTCTCGTCGAGATCGACCGCCTTGAGGCGGACCCAGAAGCGATGCGCGTCAGGGTCTCCGATGCCCTCCACATGGAAACGAAGGCGCTGCAATGCGCAGCGGCCATCGCGGGGATGCACCTCCGCGGACTCCTCATACAAGGTGAGGGCAGTCGAGCGGAGGACCGTGGGGAGGACGGCATAAACGAGCTCGTTGAGGATGATGTGGTAGTCGGAGTACTCGTTGTCCAGGTCCAGAAGCTTGGCGATGTCACCACGGGAAATGGGCCCGAAAACATGGGCCATGTTGGCGAGCAAGACCGCGAAGTCCGACTCAGCTTCAGGTCCGTCAAGGGTGAGGCCGACGTTGCTCTTGAAGCCATGGGTGCGAAGGAGCTTGGCCAACTCCTCGCCGTAGGAGAAGGCGTAGTCCAGTTTGTCCGCGAATTCGGTACGCTGGGAGGGCTTCACAGGCGTGGAAACCCAGACCGTAGCATCGGCGTAAAATTCAGCGGAGGTGGCCGCCCGAGAGACTGGGGTCGGCTTAGTGGTCAATTGTGACATGCGCACAATCGGGTCTCCGGTGCCGTCACGGTCGGGACTAGCGGTTGGAGTAGGGCTAGGGGAATGCCCCCCAGGAGAACCCCGCGCGGCACGAAGGCGGCTGGCGAGGGTGACGCGGTCCGTGCTCATCACTGGAAGAACGTAGTGCGGAATGACGTCGGGTTGGGTGTGCGAATGCCGCACGAATTCCGGGAGCTGGTTCCGCTCAAGGAAATGGGCCGGTGCCGTAAAAAACACGCGGTTAGTGGCGAATGAAAAGCTGGCAATGCGCGCAGCCAGGTGTCAGCAGCTTGTTTTGCTGCAAGCGGCCGCTGGTTCCGCGGGATCTAAGAGCAGTGAAAATCGAAACACCCACTGAGTGGTGAACCGATAACCTGACAGGAACCGTGAAATATATATATGTAATTGACGGAGTCGGGTATATAT
>LGRX02002820.1:0-13563 GCA_001247695.2 Cymbomonas tetramitiformis | reverse complement strand
GTGCGGGTGTGGAGGGACGGGGGGCAGAGACATGGTTCACGGATGGAGGGGGGCCGGCTTTTACCCACATGTCGGCCTTCTCAGCCAGTGTGCAGGGACAGTCGAACCTGCCGAGGGAGTGGGTGACGGTCTTGCCGTGCTTGAACTTGCAGGAGCGGCAGGGGTGGCCGATGGACTTGTCATTGGGGTCGGAGGGGGTGAACTTCAGGCCATTCCAGGTGCCAGAGGGGGTGGAGTCCTTGTTGGTGGAGCCGGTGTGCTTGAGCTTGGCCGCTTTGTAGAGGGCCCTCTCGTGCTCCATGAAGTCAGCTCTGGTGCCGCCCCGTAGTGGTGAGCGGGGCCTGGATGGGGGTGGTGTGGTAGCCCGAGGGTGCGTGTCCTTGCCCCCCTTGCCCCCCTTGCCGCCCCTCCCACCAGGGTGCTTCTCCTTCGGCTTGGGCTTGTCAGCCGAGCCCCGCCCCCCCTCACGGACTTCCCCCGTCATGGAGGCAGCTCGGGGGCGGGATGAAGAGCCAGGGAGCTGGGAATGGTGGGCAGAGCCCTGGGTGTACCATACCTTCCCGATGGCCTCAATGAACTTCTGAAGACCACCGGGGTAGCCAGAGGCGGTCAGGCGGTTGTCCTGCTCGTAGGTACGGATGACCTCGAAGTACAGGGGGATGTTGAAGAGGTGCTCGGCCGTGTCCTGGGAGGCCCGTAAGATCTCGATGAGGACCTCCTGCTCCTGCTGTCCAGAGAAGGTGGGGTGGAGCTGCCTGTGGTTGCCAATGAGGGTGGTGAAGGTGTTGAGCTTCACGGCGGGGTCCTCGGACTCAGAGATACGGAGGGCCTTGGCCTTGGTGAGGAAGGAGTTCATCTGGAATTCGGCGTTCAGTTCTGAATGCGTAATCGACTGTTCCCCGTTCCCCCCCGTTGCGGAGCGCTCGTGTAACAAAGACGACACGTCACGATCCCCGTTCATGCATCGCCTGAGAGCGTGCTCATAACGATGGTGATGATCCGCGATCCGCGTTCTCGTTTCGCTTTGGATCGTAAACCGTCATCGGAAATCCCGAACGCACTGCACCGTTTCTTCGCGTTCCAGTAATCGATGACATCAGAAATGTCAATGACATCAGATGTCAGCAGAAATGTCACTGGCGCGCCATGGCGCATGGACACAGTATCGTGAGCTCTTGACTTCCCATTTAGTCTTACGTGCGTCTCCGAAGTTTGAAAGCACGGAGCCGAAAACCACACTGCAAACTCTGATTAGATCAGCCTAAATAATTTGATTGTATTGTGTTGCTAGTATAAAATAGTTTCTGATATTTTCGCGTACCGTATATTTTCCGCAGGTGGTTGGTCATTGCGTGGTCGCCGCAAGCAAGATGCGTTTGGTGTTTACGTAACCCACACACCCACGCACTTTGTCGCTTGCCCAAAACTATGATTTACCCCATAATTTTCGAACGAAATTTTGAGAGTAGATCCCGCCTGCGCACCTATTTTCCTTTCGTAATTCACTTACAGTGTTCGCAATTTGAAGTCCATGAGCACGTTTGAAAATGGTCCATGGCCGTTGGTCACCCACGGAATGAGCGGACACCATTCCCGCCAGGTGCGCTCACAACCTTTTAGCATGATCGGAAAGGTGCATCTACCTGCGCACCTTGATTCATTGTGATATCCTGAAGGGCAGGTGAGTTGGTATAGGGACGCTCGACATTTGATGTGGGGCTAGGAGCTCCCACGTTACGTGATGATTAAGTGATTTTTAAGTACTTGTTTTGTGTGCGTTATCTGCCTTTAGGCTAGCTAGTTGGAAAAATGTGCTTTCAAATTGAATTCTTCGATAGAATTTTACAAGTGTGTGTGCCTGTTTGCATGTTTTTACTGGATCGTGAAAAACTGGGCCTTTTTAGCTTCTTAAAAGGCCCAGTCTAGGTTCCAAGTATCGCAACTCAAAATTGCATAACAACCGCCCCATGGCTCTTGGCGAGGAGGCGGGATATAAATATCCGACGCACCGATCCCAGTTACCACCCCAATTGCTTTTGGGCTCTGGTGGTGTGGAAACACTGGGAATCTAAGGTATGTCTCCATGCTTTCCGTAGCATGTCTTTTGCAGTCATTGCTACTACAGTTAGTAGCAGTGCAACTTGTAGCGCGATTTGCACTTGCATAAATAGCGAGTATCGTGATATAGGTGCTTGTAGTTTTTAAGGTCCGACGATGCGAACTTTGTTTTAGATAGACAGTTCGCTCAAATGAGGCTGGGAGTGCGTTAGCCTTCGGCACGCCCTGGGGTGAAACCCAACCCAGCCAATTTAAGGTACGCTCTTGTCCTTGTTTGAGCTTTTTATTGCATCGCACTTGGTTTAGTCTTTCTTTTAATTAAGAGAGTCGGGTGTGTGTCGGGATAGTGACGGCAGGGAGCTTTTCACTTGTTCAACGACTCGATGAGGGATGGCCTTGCATAGTCAACACAGGTATATGCCTCGTGACAAGTTGCTCGAATAGTATGCAATTATGATTTTGCTAGACTAGTTTGCACTTAAATAAACTTGCTTTCAATTGTCCTGTCGGCACAATTTGCTGGTTAGTATTTCTTGCACAGTCACACGATTTTAGATTTTAATAAGAATCGTGTAAGGCATCAAACTGCATCTGTCCTTCACAAAAAAACCTGAATGCCTAGGACAGCAACATCGCTCCTTGCCTTCACTGTAGGTAGAACCTAGAGTTCCTCAGTCTAAATATGCGGTTCAGTGGGGAGGACACTGTTATCGTGCAATCCTTTGTGCCTGAACCAGCTCGCGGGAACCATTGCGATTGAACTGCTGTGCCTAGGACAACAACATCGCTCCTTGCCTTCACTGTAGGTAGAACCTAGAGTTCCTCAGTCTAAATATGCGATTCAGTGGGGAGGACACTGTTATTGTGCAATCCTTTGTGCCTGAACCAGCTCGCAGCTCGCTGTGGAACCATTGCGATTGAACTGCTGGGTAACAGTTAGGCGAACTGGGCCGGATTCCCTTTAGGTAATCCTTCCCCACTTAGAGTGGTGGTTTATTTTTTATTTTCTTTTTATCAAACTGTTTTGTTTTAATGTATAGACTTATTTTAGCTATTGACTTTTAGTATTCTATAACGAATATCAACTGTAAGCTCGGTTTTCACATAAGCTGTTTGCATATTTTATTTGGTCGGTGCAAATCCTGCAACCCTATGAGAAATATTTTATTTAGCATAGGTATCAAAATATTACACCTCCTTTGTGGCGTTGCAAAAACGAACTCCCTTGGCCACACATTGGTGATTGCGCCATTGAAGGAACCATTGTGGTCACGCTTTCTACTCTTGTAGAAGAAGGCGCCTGCACCCTTGGTCTGCGGGTTTGTTTGGAGCGCCCTTGATCCGCGAGCAACAAGGTATTGGCCTTGTCGTGATGTATGGCATCTTGGGTTTGAGTAGGTCTGACACTCTTGTGTCTGTGACCACTTGTCTCCCGTTGCGCCACAAAGAGGTGTAATATTTTGATGCAAAAATAATTTTCCACATATGTGCTCCCGTGTTTTAGATCTTTTAGGATATGTGTGATTACTATAAAAGTATGGTATGGTGCTGCGCACTTTCTGGTCTTACATAAGATCAAGATAAGCATGTTATTTTTCACTATGTTCTTTGAGGTTTTGGAACCAAGCCATTCTCACACAGCATGGGGTGTTGGGTATGGTAAGGCAGAAACTTCAAAGGAGCGGGACTGTGAAGAACGGACGTGCATTAAGGTAATTGTATTCGCTCTCATAACCTCACAACCCACACTCCGGACCACTCACTAAAAATTCATTACTCACTCTATTACGCATTCACTCAACTCAACTCAGCTCAGCTTATCTTAGCTCAGCACTTAGCGCCAAACTCAACGCCAACGCGTTTGAGTTGAGAGCTTAGCTTTTGAGCTCATATCAGCTGAGCGTGTCAGTTTCGCTCACGTCAGCGTGTCAGCTAAGCTCAGCTCAACTCAACTCAACTCAACTCACCTCAACTCAGCTCTCTCTCTCTCTATGCGTCTCTCTATGCGTGTGTTATGCATAACACACGCACAGACATATTCTAGCATATCTTGGCATACGCATAGCACACGCACAGAGAGGTACACGCGTATCCTAGCATAGGAATAACACAACAGGCACACACATATACACACATATTCCAGCCTATGCTGTATTATCCCGTACCTGTAACTGTGTGTCAGCTCAACTCGGTTTGTCAGCTCCGCTTAGTTTAGCTTGTTAGCTTATATCAGCTCAGCGTGTCAGCTTTGCTCCTGTCAGCGTGTCAACTAAGCTCAACTTAGCTCAACTTAGCTCAACTTAGCTCAACTCGACTAAGCTCTGCTCAACTCGACTCAGCTTTGCCCAACTTTGCTGTTTGCTTTGCTTTGCTTCTCAGTTGAGCTCAGCATGTCAGCTTATGTGTGTTGAGCTTTACCACGATTCGTTCCTCAGGATGGCCACTCAAAACATGGACGTGCGCTACTCGGAGACCAACAAGCAAGCATCACCTTCCCAAAAAGAAAAAAATGCGGATAATAAGACAAAAAAATCAGCACGAGCAATAGAAGAAAAGGGAAAGAAAACTCTAGAAGCCAGATGGCCAGTGGCCCAAGCTTGAAAGACTAGGCCGTCGAGTATGAAATAAATGAGAACTCGTGCACGAAGTCACAAGCTGTGGTAAGTACTTATTTACCCTTTGTTGTTTTTTGCGCATAAGTTCTTTTCAACTGTTACTCACTGTGGCACTATCGCATGTGCAGACAGAGGTGCCAAACACCTTCAGCAAGGAGTATTCAAGAATGTTTACCCAAGTTAAAAGATGGAATACGACACAATCGCGTGTGAAGCTTGCGCAACCAACCAAGTGGCTTGCAACTTTGACAAAAATACCCCAACACCAAAACGCTATAGGAGTGGGAAGTATAGATGAGAAAGAAGAAGAGTATAATAGCCAGTGATACCATCTTAGTGGAGACCGTATGAACATATGAAAATGAAGTAGCTTGTGTACTCAAAGGTGTATCTATTTATGTGGATTTGTTGATTTTTTTCTTTTTGAATTTGCCTCCTGCTTTCTAGCCTTGTGAAAGTCTACCTTTTTTTTAATGTGCGGTTCATGGTACTTGTCTTGAATGCTTGAACCGACCCTTGGACTTATCATGAGTGTCCCCCCATCGATTCAGGATCGTTCCAGTACTTGGAGCGTTCCAGGATCGTTCCAAGATCGTTCCCGTACCTGGAGCGTTCCAGGATCGTTCCCGTACCTGGAGCGTTCCAGGATCGTTCCCGTACCCGGGGCGTTCCAGGATCGATCCCGTAAGAAACTTCCCTCCCGGGATCGATCCCGTTCCGGATCACGAAAAGAACGATCCCGGATCGCCTCGCCATTTTCCAGATGTTGTCCGTGGACGGGGGGTAGGTGATCAGGCGGCAGTGCACGTGCAGCAGAAGCAGCCTGCCGTCCACCTGAGCCTGCGGGGAGTCCTTCACAATTTGTGACAACACAATTTGTGTGTTGCCACAAGTGGCCGCAAGTAGAAGTTGAGCCAGAAGACCGTTGGAGATACCGTCGTAGGCCTCGTCCTTCAGTCGGCGTTGAAGATTAAGTAGTGCTGGGGCGTGGCCAGGTCGAGTGGCGGTGAGGACACGGGTCAGGGCGTCACGGAACCGCTTGAAGACAATGTCGCCGCCCGCGGTGAGAAAGTTCAATTGGAGTTCTCGTTGTTGTTGACGCTCGTGAATATCCGTGAGGGCGTAGTAGGCGGTCTTCAACTGCTTCAGAAGTGGAGTGACGTCAGGGGTAGTGGAGCGGGTGTTGTAGGCGCTCGTGTTGTCGTCCATGATGTGCTTGATCTTGGTTGGAGGAAGTTCTTGTCCATCTCGATGTTCCAATGGCGTTACCTCTGGAATAGTTTCCAATTCCTTGGTGGTGTCGAACATCTTGTCCGAAGTAATTACGACTGAAGATGGCGTCGAAGATGAAGTAGTTCTACTCGCAACAGTGCGAGCCAATGAGGTGGCGTTGACGCACTCGTCTCGGACTTTGTGCGAGAAAGACAGATACTACTGTCCGGCTAAGCTCGCTAACAATCAAACAGATAATCCCATAACTAGTGTCCGGCCGAGGCTTTATGCTCTCGGAAACCCGGACAGTGAAATAAGACTGTACTATTGTACTGTACTACTGTACAGTACAGTGCTAGGATGTCACGGACACGATACGGAAGCAGGGCCAGGCTAGGGGCTAGTCAGAGCCCATAATAACTAAGCCTAAACCCGAAGTCCAGCACACCACCCGTGGGTGTGACTACCTAGCAAAGCAGGTACAGGAGAAAACAGCCACGAGATAATAAACAAACACCTAACATTCACTTCGGTGGAAACCGATCACTGCTAGCTGGGTGCCGGGGTCTTGACCCGGTCATCCCACTACTGGGCTAAAGCTAATCAAGCTGCCAGGATAATCGACAGGAAACTCAGCCACTTTGAGGCTGGTCAGCAGGGCTGAGTTCAGCGGTCGGGATGTAAGCACAGAAGAATCCCGAAGTGAATTGTAAGTTGCCAGTCACAAATTGAGCACCACCAGACCCAAGCGGGCAAGGTGGATCCGTAGCAGAAAGCAGAGTAACAGAAGACGGCAAAGATTCCAAAACCACCGAAGAACTTAAACAAGTAGAATCCCACGGCGGTTTGAGCATTGAAGAGAAGACATAAGAACTCCATCATCTGGCGGCCAATCACGAACGTCCAGAGAACCAAGCGGCGGATCCGAAGCAAAGAGATCTCCAGTAGACCGACGGACGGTGGCTCCGGGCTCAACCAGGCCCCTGTCACCACCGCCCACGGTAACCAGAGATGCCGTAGCGCTGGCCAGCAAGGAGCAACAAAGCACAGAAGTCATTAATGCACATCGGAGAAAGCTCGGCGGAGTCCGCGGACGGTACACCGGAGTCAGACTGCCACCGGCCGCTGGCAATGCTCCCCCGTCAGAGTCATGCTCAAGAGTGCCGAAGGAGCCAAAAGCCACTTGCTGCCCGCCGTCAGAGCCATTGTCAGAGCCTTGGTCACCGTCAGAGACTTCAGAGCCAATGTCAGAAGCCTCAATCCTCATGCCAGCAAACAGCGGAGCCGTCGCAGAGCCGGAGATGCCAAGCTGGAGTGACGGGACAGAGCAGGCAAGCCGAGAGGGTCAGGGATAACCACCGGCGGGTCATGAGCCGCAGGCACACCACCAGCCACGAGTGCAGAGGGATGCCGAACCGCAGGCGGTGGCGGAATCGAGCCCTGTGCACCCGAGTGGAATGTGGCCAGACCAAACTGAGCCATGCCGTCATCGTCAGCCGCCGCATCCTGAGCGGAAGCCGCCGCATCCTGAAAGTGCCGCAGAGATGTGGGCTCAGCCGTCACAAAAGAATGTGCCGACAGCTCACACACCTCTGGACGGCCCTCCATAGTGCAGAGCGACTCGAAGGCATGCTCATCCCCAGCGTCATAGAACCGCTGGAAACGAACAGCCAGGCAGTCAGTCTCATAGTCCTCAACTGCACCACAATAGTGGGCAGACTGAGGACCGCCGTTGGGGCATTCAGCATGCCAGTGTTTCAAACCACTTTGTGCACACCCCGCATTTCTGCAGTGAGGCACGAAGGCACCGCTCTTCTTGTCAAACGAGACAGGAGGAGCAGTGCCGAGTGGTTTAACACCAACACGATGAAGCTTTGCAGCAGAGCGGGGAAGGTGTTTGCCCGCAGGCGGTGACCCTTCCCGCTTCTGCCGCTTTAGGTCACGAATGTCCTGCTGCATGCGCTCCAGCTGCTCGTCTGCAGACTGGACAACGCCGCAGCCAGGTCAGACGCGCCATCGCCGAATGACAAAGCAGAAACAGGGGTGTCAGAGACTTTCAGGCCGTGGCGGAACTGCTCCCGCACACGAGCCTGAATAGTCAAAAGAGACACGCCCTGCCGCTGGTCAGCCCGAGCCAAGGAATTAGCCAAATCACGATACAAAGCCGAATTGCCGAGAGCCTTGAGAAACTGCCGCTTCACCGCGTCCTCTGACAAGTTGTGGGAACGCTGAACGTCCCGCAACAGGCCATTGAACTCACGGATGCCACGGTCAGGATCTCCGCTGCTGGGGATGCGAACCGCCAGTAGCGACTCAAAAGAGTCAAAGGGCTCTGAGCGTTCCTGGAGCATGCGCACCACCTCTAGGGCAGCACGCTTGCCATCTCCAGGAACGTCAGACCCAAAGGCCTCAAGCCAATCACGAGCAGGCGAGCCAGGTCGAGCCAGAAACGTCAAAGCCGAAAGCAGCAACTCATTGGCCTCATGCCTAGCCTCAACAGTCACGCTGGCCAAGTCAAACAGGGGAGCAAATGCCTGTGATTTGGGCCTTGGGTAAATTTCGCGAAATTTTTTAAGAAATTTGGGTGGAAATTTTGGTCGAGAATTTCGAAGAAATATTTGAGAAATTTGGGTGAATTTGGCGAAATATCGAGAAATTCACGAAAAGTCGAAAAGAAATATGCGCGAAATATATGGCTCGGGCGCGGAATATGACTCCGTCGATCATGTGGGCCGCCATCCCGCCAGATGCTATTCGAAATTTAACTTTCTTATTGTTCTGCTCGGCGCTCTAGACTCTTTCGTTACAACAGGCAATCCTCCATTCCATCTAACAATCTACACTGTCGCGATGACGGGCTCACTTGTCGAGGCTTACTCCTCAGTTACCGATGATAGTGATGATGGCAGTGAAGAACTCTTGTGCCTGTGAGCGAGTATTCTCTTTGCTGAAGAACATGTTTGGGGAGGATTATCAGTCAAGCTGCTTAGCTGACTACCTCCAGGGCTCCTTGATGTTAAGATATAATAATAAGCGCTTATAAGTTATAATAAAGTCTTTTGCAATTGTAAATTGCCAACTTGAACCTTCGCCTTGGGAAATAATACCCCTTGGGAAGCGGATTATATTCTGTGGGAAAACTCAATACCGTCTTACCCTTGGGGGATAAGCAGATAATACCCCTTGGGAAGCGGAATATGCACCGACGTCTAGTATGTAGTAGCGAGGTTATGTGTTTGTTCATAGGATACCAATAAACATATTGTGATCATCCGCTAGAGTGCATGTTACTCATCACCTTAGTTATGGCTTATAGGTGGGTAATCAGCCCTCATTCTCACACGTTAGATAGCAATTTTAAAGTCGAGAAATATTTGAGAAATATGGGTGAATTTCAGGGCCCGAGAATTTCCCGAGAAATATATGAGAAATTTGGGTGGAAAATCGAGAAATAAGAGAAAGAAATTTGGGTGATTTTAAAAGAAATGTACGCATGGGCCAACCTGTGATTGAAGCAAGAACTGAGCGCGAAGCTCATGCATCAGCTGTGAAAAAATGTCCACTGCGTCTGCCTCTGTCCCTGCGAAGCGCTCCGATTTGTCTCCG
The DNA here is from genome assembly GCA_001247695.2 of Cymbomonas tetramitiformis. Taxonomy (NCBI): domain Eukaryota; kingdom Viridiplantae; phylum Chlorophyta; class Pyramimonadophyceae; order Pyramimonadales; family Pyramimonadaceae; genus Cymbomonas; species Cymbomonas tetramitiformis. Next base: position 4,072 of record LGRX02002820.1, on the reverse strand, counting down.
AGAATTTTTGTAGCAACCACCTTCGCAACCTTCCTGTCAAAATTGTCTCGAGCCAGCTGCTGGCATTTCTCAAGAATCTCTCTCGCAGCTGCGGTGGTCGGAGCTGGCAGCTGCGGTGTGTGGGGTGTCGCAGAGTGCTGCGCACCCACATCATCGAAAATCGTTTCTAATCTACGGACGCGAGACCGCGTCATTCTATTCGCTGCAGCAACCATGATATAAAGACAATGGAAGAGCTGAGCAAGCGAGGGTAGTGGCATAAGATTTCCCACAGCGGCCAGACAACTCGTAGAAGTCTCAGCAGAATAAGAAATGCAGAACGAAGATCACAGGTCGTGAGCGGAATGAGAGCGGCCAAAATAAGTCACGCGTGGAACGACCTCGCCAGAGCCAGTGGCGCACGAAACAAATCAACTCTCCTTGCGACGATACTGCCGTAAAAAAAATAATCCGTCACCAACTGCTGATCTCCTGCGCAGCGAAGGCGAGCACAACGCGTGCCGCCATCACTGCCAGGCTAAAAGGCCATACTGCGGGAATAACACACCACCGCCCAAGTGGGCGCTCAACCCCTCCTACGTCCTACTTAGCCGAACATGGCAACAGCAAGGCGCTGTGCCATCAGAATCACCGGAAAGCCGGTGCGGGCCATAACCTGCGAGAAAGACAGATCCTACTGTCCGGCTAAGCTCGCTGAATATCAAACAGATAATCCCATAACTAGTGTCTGGCCGAGGCTTTATGCTCTCGGAAACCCAGACAGTGAAATAAGACTGTACTACTGTACTGTACTACTGTACAGTACAGTGCTAGGATGTCACGGACACGATACGGAAGCAGGGTCAGGCTAGGGGCTAGTCAGAGCCCATAATAACTAGGCCTAAACCCGAAGTCCAGCACTTTGATCAAGTCGTTGATGATGGTCTCGTTGAGTTGGTTGATGTCGTTGAGTTCCTCCTTCGTGACGTAGTTCTCGTGGATCTCGTCGGATTGGGCAGATGAACGCCGAAATGCTGATCCAAGTGAAGCGACGGTGGTGGCGAGCTCAGCCACGTTGGCGGTGAGGGCATGGGCATCTTGAAGAAGGGCGTTGATGGTGATGGAGATTTCTTCAATTGTTGGAGATGGCGAAAGGGGTTGACGTGAAGTAAATAAACGTCGTTGAGCATGTTGTTGACGCTCTTCGGTTGGTGGTTGGGATCCCGGAGTTGTAGTTGGCGTGAACGAGGACATGGTAGACCTTCTAGACCGTTGGTGGCGGTGGAGGTGACGATGTTGCGCAAGTCGTTCTCGTAGGGGTGGAGATGTAGATTTTTGTTAAGTTTTGTTAATTTTTGAAAAATTTGCCAGCGCTTCCGCGGTAAATGGTCGTAATGAAGCTAAAAACTAAGGCGTCCCCCAAAATTTAGCAGACCATGCGACAATTAACGAACGCGATTTGACATTGAAGTTGAGAGAAAAGCCGAGAGGGCAATCGTAGTCGAATTCCCACTCATAAAAGGTTTGGGCAAGTTATTAAAATTTACGCCGGCCCGACCTGCGGAGGGTTAGTGCAAGTCCAAAGGGCAATTTTCAGGTAATTTTGGTGACTGCCAGTTCGAAACGCGTTTGACGGCTAGTTTGAAATCCGGAGTGTCATCAGAAATTGCAGTGGTGCGTCGTGGTAAATCATAACCTAATAGATAGTTTGAAACACATACAGGGTAGAATATTCTGTATATCAGTGTTTTAATACTATCGCTGTACGCAAAAATATGAGGCTCAAACGGTGATAATATGTCTGTAAAGATATAACATATGAGAGTCTGAGAGTCTAAGTAGCTTAATATGCTACGTGCGCTGTGTAAGGCTGTACGAGTACGGCTACGGTGATGCTCGAGTACTCTAACACGTGGCTCGCGGTCACTATCGCTGTGACTCGCGGTCTCTGTCGCTGTGACTCGCGGTCTCGAGCCGAATAATGCAATCATCTGTCACATGCATCGAGGAATGTCATACAGGGGGCAGTACTATATATCTAGTCCCCCGTGAACTGCAAGTGACACTCACAGTGGGGGGTGACACAGAAAGGGGGTTGACTGTCAGTGACACAAAGTCACCCCCTTCATGAATTGCCATGGGCTTACGCCAGACTTTGGTGGGCTTGAGGGGGGTGGGGGAGGGTGTGGCGGTTGACGGGAGGGGCGTGGGAGCAGGGGGTGCCGACCTCATGAGCGCGGATGGCTACTGCCCCGTGGTTCGGTACTATCTCAAGTACCGAAGCTTATCATCATGTAGGCCATGCTATCAGGTTATATGGTCTAAATGGCATCGTAGAAAAATCATTTAGGACCCATTTGATGTATTGTTTATGGTGGTTTCAACGACAACCGCCACTTTGCATGTGTAAACATGCCATGCTTTCGAGGGGTGCAATGCCTGAAAATTAATTGTTTTGCTCGGTACTATCTCAAGTACCGAACACGCGGAGGCCCATTAGGCTTAGTAGGCGGTCATCCCAAGTCTTATACATCGGCATGTTTCTTCATTGGGACCTAATCTAAATGTTTGTTGCACATTATGCCACTAGAAGGTCAGCATGGCCTCCGCACCTACGCGTGTTAGCTCCACCCATGGGGAAATTCGAATTTCCCCCAAATTTCACGCTTGACTTTTTGGTAAACAGCCGTATGCCACGTCGTGCACAATGATCTGAAATCTCAATATATAGTGCACTTCAAGGTCTCCAAAAATCGATATGTATGTATGCTTGAATATTCTATATGTGGGCAGCCTATATTCGTATCCTCTTGACCTCGCCGTGCGATTCTCGCATCCCCACCGTGGCTTCCTTTAAAAACAAAATACACCCTCCAAGTGCAAACTCGAACCCAAACTCAAACGCTTGTAACTCCCTCAATTTTGAGAGTTGTCTGAGCTATAATCAAGTAATATATCATGATTATATGTCACACATGACATTTGAAAGATCGCAGGGCATCTACATGACTCTCGTATGCTTTTTTGGCACGGCATAGCGTTTTCCCGACATAATCGTGGTGCCCCCGACAAAAAGAAAAATGAAAAAATTGAAAATCAGATTGGCGCTCACAAATAACGGTAAAAACCCATCATAGGACTCCATTTAGTTCATATGTAACACTCGGCATGCGGAACATGTCCACATAATGCGAATGTTCGCTATGCGTACGTACCGCAGTACACAGTCAACCAGCCCCTGGCACCCTCCGAACCTCACAGATACACCTAGGACATCGCTCCTGATGCGTGCAATGCTCGTCGTAGTCTATAATATCATTACGAAACACATCAAAGCGATACACGACGCTAGGTCACCCATAGGGACGATCGCTCGCATACTAGTTGTGTACGCGTACTAATGATGTGTCTGCTAGGCTCTGGCACCCTCCGAACCTCAAACATGCACCTAGGACATCGCTTCCCATGCGTTTGATGTTTGTCGTAGTCTATAATATCACTATGAAACGCATCAGAACGATACACGACGCTTGGTCACCCATATGGGCGATCGCTCGCATACTAGTTATGTATGCGTACTAATGCTTTGTCTGCTAGGCTCTGGCGCCCCCCGAACCTCAAACATGCACCTAGGACATCGCTTCCCATGCGTTTGATGGTTGTCGTAGTCTATAATATCATTATGAAACACATCAAAGCGATATACGACGCTTGGTCACCCATACGGACGATCGCTCGCATACTAGTTGTGTATGCGTACTAATGCTCTGTTTGCTAGGCTCTAGTACCCTCCGGACCTCAAACATGAATCTAGGGCATCACTTCCGAGGCGTTTGATGTTTGTCGTAGTCTATAATATCATTGTGAAACACGTCAAAGCGATATATGATGTCAGGTCACCCGTAGGGACGCTCGCTCGCATACTAGTTGTGTACGCGTAGTGTTGATGTTGCTCTGTCTGCTAGACTCTGACACCCTCCGAACCTCAAACATGCACCTAGCATATCGCTTCCGATACGTTTGATGTTTGTCGTAGTCTATAATAGCATTACGAAACACGCTAGAGCGATATACGACGCTAGGTCACCCATAG